>VYZT01040802.1:0-31346 GCA_013400735.1 Pomatostomus ruficeps
CTGGAATCCGACCACCACCGGGGAGTACCTTCCTGGGGTTCCCCCATAGCAGCCCTGTTAGTGTGAAATCTTAAGTCTGTATTAGAAGCCTGTCGGGCACTGGGCTTCAGAAGATTCCTTTAATAAAGAAAAAGTGCAGTGCTGTGACTGTTCCATAGCAGAAATATAAACCAAAAAAATTAAGGGTTTCAGCAATGGCTGTTAGAGTTTGGAAGGAGAGTTTGATAGGACTTCTAGAGGAAAAGGGAGTTGAAGCCTTGTTTGTGACTTGGAACTAGAAGGCAGAGGAAGGAAGCCATGTGACAGTCTATGGGGCAGTCTTATCAAGGGAAGTTTTTGTATTTCTTTTGTCTTTGAACTCGGTGACCTGAGGGTCACATTCTGTTCTTAAACTGGATGTTATTTTTGGTTACTATTGTGTGCTTCATGCAAATGAACAGTGCTCTAAAATAAAATATCGTAATTGAGAAATGAGATCGTCCAGGTACCATGTATCAATATTTGAATTCTCCCTTATTGCAGAGAAACTGCACATGACAGCCTTCTCAAAGAGGCCTTTTGCATTTTGATGGCTTTCTTGTGGTTGCTCTGACTGGGCTAGTGAATGAGGCATAAGAGGTATCCAGTAATGATCTGTAGCGGAGCTGCATTTCTCCTGAAACTACAGTAAAAATAACTCTTATTCAATATGAGTCCATGTGACTATCAATATTCAAAGCTAATTGATTTAAGTTGGTTTTGGCAGAGTAAAGAACACCCCCTTTTTAAATTCAGGTAATAGTTTTTCTTCTAATGATTGTCACATTGATTTGTTCTGATCTTTATTCCATATGAAAACACAAAATCACGTCTCCCAACAAGGAACAATAAAAAGTAATTATTTTCCAAAGAAGACATTATTTTTTATCATGTGGAAGCTTTTAAAAAGGTATTAAAAAGTCACTACCAGTTTGAGGTATCTTTGGCCAACTTGTGTATGAAAAAGAATTAATATGGGTATCTGGGTTTTTCTGAGTGTTCCTGTTTTCTCCAGCATACTGACTTCCTTTTTGGGGATAATCTTGTATTATATTACCTTTTTTTTTTTTTTCAAGTGTCTGAGGCATAGCTTCATTGCAGGTTTTAAATAGCTTTTCCTGGCTGGGAGGTGTTGTAATGTTGGGACAACTGAGTTTAGAGAGGCAGAGCAGAAGACAAGATCCTGTGTAGTCACAATGAGGGTGATAGCAATGGGTATAACTCCTGAAGGGTAGATAATGTATAAATAAATAAATGTGCAGACACACACTAGCATACACATGCAGCTTAACTCATGGTCCTGTCGCTGCTTAGACATAAAGAACTGTGCTTCTGCTTTTCACATAGGAGAGGTCAAAAGCCTAAGTGAGAATGTTTGCAGTCACTTGCCAATCATTTGAGTCAACGCTGTACTAAAGATTGAATGTATTGTGGTATTTATTACATTTATTCCTGCATTAGCTATTCCTGGGAGGGAAGGGGGTTTTTTTCTGTTTATAAAATGGATGCAGAGGGTTTTCCTTGTGATATCATTAGCATGAAGTACAATGTTAATAGTGCTCGTAATTAATTCTCATTTACCCGCAAAAATCTGTAGTTTGAATTAGGTGCTTTAAGGTTGATCAAGTCAACTGCTTGGAAGTTGCTAGCTGAAGTTCCATTCCTGCTTATTGTGTTTAAAAATAGAGTGCAAATACATCTACAAGCCTGAATAAGCACACAAGCATTGATTGCTAATGAAATAGGTTTATTTATAAATTGGAAGTCTCTTTTTTGAGCTTGGCCTAGCTACTAGCTCCAGGCCATAGGGCTTTAAACCACTCAAATGGATAAGTGTGGCAGGTAATTTAGAGAATCAAATGTTTCTATGTGCCTTCAGGATGCTGTGAAAGGATACATGATTGAATTAGATCTGTAAGCACCCTAATTAGCCTGTGGGGTACTTTTTGCATCAGAGGATGAGATACAGAGCAGCTAGCGTAGGGAAATGCTGAAGTAAGGTAAGCTTTCAGTTGCTTCATTTTCAGAATCTTCCATGGAATAAACCATACCTTTGGATACAATCAGCTCATGCTTTTGTAACACATCCCACTGCAGCTCCTTCTACACTTCTCTGGGAAAGAAGGGATTTTAGACTCTGATGAGGTTCAAATATACTCATCTCCTTTTTGGTTTCATACCTATGTAGGATAAGGCTGTGGGAGGGGTAATTTCCTATCCCTCTTAACTCTTGATAGACTCACGGGGAGGAGCAGATCTTCAGGCCTCTTCATGCCTTTCTTATCTTTGAGAAGTGCTTTTGCGGTCTGCAGTCTCACAGTCATTTTGTACACCTTGATGGCAACCCTTCCTTTAGCTTTCCCAGCTTTTCTAGGAGCAATGGAGCCTTAGACAAAAAAGATACCACGATGCTGTGCTTGTCTGGCTTGTGAAAGCTTCTGGCAGAAATGCAGATCTGTCAAAGTTTTAGCTGACTAATTTTACTAATAAAAAACCAAAAATGAAGCTGATAAAGATGACTCTTGTTGGGCCTGAATTGCGATAAAGGTCGGACCCTCGTCAAGCTTCCACTTCTTGGGGGTCTGGAATTCAGTTCTCTGCTCTATTGTTATTTCATTAAATTGTGGACTAGTACTTTGATCTGTTTTCGTATGAGTGTCAGGTTTTTTCCCAAAAGATTTACCACTCTTAAGTACCGCTGCCATATACCCATTAACATTTTGTTATGGTTTTAATTTTTAAAAACACTCCTATTAAACACATTCATCTAAGTTTCTTATTAAATCTATTTTAGCTATACTCTCTTTTCTGAGTATCCATCAAACTAAATTATTTTTGCCTTGTAACTCATTTTTATAAAATTGCTTTTGTAGTGCAGAGTTCTTTTATTTACTCCACTTTAAAAGCTTAATGGACACTCAGATTGTATGTACTTCTTTTCAATTATAGCTGGGTAGAAGTGCAAAACTATAACAAAGTAATGGAAGTCTCTTAAAACTTTAATAATTCAAAAGTTTATAAAGTTTGTTATCCATGCCAATTTTTGTTATGTTTTCCTTCTTTAAGGCAGTATATTTACAATATTACATGGAGTGACCTCTTATCTTACACTATGCGATTCCTTCAGACTTATTTTCTAATTTTGTATTGCATTTGCTTATTTGAAGAGATCTTTAATGCATGAAGCAGTGTTGTTACCACTCATCTGAATTTAAGAACTTGTCCCACTGTCCACCATAGTAATGTATTCTAATTACTCAAGAACACAGAATTGTGTTAAGGAAGTGTTTTTAAAGCAATGGTATATTGTCAATAATAACTGTAGAAGACATCAAAAGCTTAATTTAGAAAGAAAACCTGTGCTTTGGAGTGAGACTTTTACCTAATTGTCCCTGTGAAAAATGGCTGTCATTTTCATTGTTAGAAAATAAAGGCATCGATGAACATTAAAATATCAGCACTTACTCTAATATACAGCTAAGTGATGTGAAGACATGAAAATTAGTTTGTGATTGTGCATGCTTCCAATACTCTTTGGAGTTCTTGTGTATTGCATAACTTGGGAAAAAATCATAAATGATGTGCTAATTCTTTATATCCAGAAGAAAGCAACTTTGGGATTTTATTGATACATAATATTTCTGTGTAAATCCAGCAGGAGTCAGCAGGGCTGAACTTGCTGGGAGTATGTTTTGCTCAATGCATCTCAACAAAAAAGCAAAAGAACAAAATCTTAAAAACAAACATGGTATATGAAACAAACAATAAGTGAGTAGCAGGTCTTTAGATATTCTATTTTTAAAAAAATTCAGTTTTAGGATAGGAATCTATTTACTTTGAATTGCCATCGTTATGGTTACACTACTATGGCCGACATTCAGAGATTCTGTTTTGCTGGTAAACTTGCAAGGTGCAGAGTTGGGTAATCACCACAAAGTTGTTGGGAATGTCTTTTGTGTCTAGTTGACTCCAAGTATTAGCTCCACAGAGAAAGAACTACATGCTTTCTGATTAATATACACAAGTTGTATCACAGGACCACTTCAGAGCATGGCATTAGTTCTTTTGTTATTCTTCTTTTCATTTTAAAAGGTATAGCAAAGTTTCACCTGATATCTTAAAGTAATGGGAAAGATGAAGAGACTGGGTAAGTAACGTGAGGGAAAACATCTAGTAATGAGACTTCAGAATATTGGTCTCTGCCTTATTGTTGTCACTTCTCAGATTTCCCTTCCTAAAAACAGTTTTGTCCCCTTCTTACATTCTCCTGTTATATGTATATTTTTCCCTGGATTCAGAATCCAGTGAAAACAAAATCCCAAGCTCTTATTTTCATGTAGAAGGCATCTGTGTTTGCCTTCAGTTTAGTGATGCCAGAGTCCCATTCCCATTATCTTAGTAACAGTTTGAAAAAAGCTTCACCTTGCCTGATTTGTCTAGTGCTACTTTACAAAGATATACTGCACAGTCAATATTTCTAATAGAAAAATATGCATTTCTCACTACCAGTGTGTCACAACTGTGAAATAAATCATTCCTGTGCATTCAGATTTGATCCTTGTGAAATTATATGGGAAGAAAATGTTATAAAAACACCACTGCAATGTATATGACTGGGTGTTACTTCAAACAAAATCTCATTAGATACTGGAAAAGGCATAGTTCTCTAAATGGAAAAGTTAAAGTTTTTAAAAACACCTAGTTAAGAGAAATGAAAATGGCAATATAAACAAAAGAATACATAATAAATAATTCCTACCAGTTATCTTCTTTTTTTAACATTTATGAGTAGATATCTGAAAGCTTAATAAATCTGTGGAAAATAATCTTTTGGTATTTTTGATAAGGACAATAAAAATTCCTTGAGACAGTAAAACATCCACACAACCGTTGGGATAGGAAATGGTAAAACAATTTTTAGAACACTGCGATATTAGACAAACTTTAAGTCTTTGAAAGGATAAATCAACATTTGGAAAGTAGAAGCAAGATGCTTCAGATGGTGGTAGGCAGATTAGCATTACACTAATCCAAAGAAAAATCCTGGCTGAGATTGATAACTGAACACAGTCAAAGTTGCATGATACTTTTAGGGTTAGTTAGAAAGAAATTAGCCGACAAGAAATCCAGCGCTGGAAAATAAATTCATGAAACACCTGTAATAAAATGTTTGTTAGGTGATACATTTTAAAAAACGTTGACATATTTAGTGCTCTAAATTATTTAGCTTTCTTTGATCAATGTAACCTCATTAAAGCTAGTACTCTGCAAAGACCAGTGTATCACAATTTTAATGATAACCATTACCCAAAGAGATGGTAAACAGAAAATCAGGTAGTGAGGTTATAGGCAGGTCTAAATGACCTTTTCTTGTTCTGAGGCTGTTTATCATCATTATAACATAACAGCAGGAAACCTGAATTTGTTTCCAGGAAACATTACAGATATCCTAAACACTGTTTAAGCAGTTATGAAAACAATCAAAATCAGAGCTTTACAGCACAGTACAGGTTGCATGGTGTCATAATCTCACTTGAATGGAGTATACATTTATGACCAAATGGTATAAAACATACATACATATGTATTGTGCAGACCCCTTCAGAGAACTGAGTTCATGCAGCAAAGAATTTAGGTGCTGTGCATGGCCAAGTGTCCATAATGCACATTGGTGGCTACAGGAGCAATAATGTTTCTGCAGTATGTCAGGGAAAAACCAAAGGAAGAGTAGGCGCTGTTACTGCACTGGCATTGGCAAAAAATATGTTGTCTTTTTCTAGTAATGACATCTTAAAAGATTTTTGACTAAAATTGTGTGAATTGATTTTTCAGTGACTTTTTTCTTTCACATTAAAAGATCATCCTTTTATCTTTGGCTAAAATACAAGTTTTACCTGTTTTTGTTTTAAAGGTTTTTAATTTCTTTGCATAATTTCAATACTTACAGCATTTTGAAGTAAAAGAATTAATAAAATATCAAAATGATTTAGATAAGTATTAGTTCAGCGGATGTAAAGTTCTACTTTTGAAATAATTTAGGGTAAGGCAAGAGGCTAGTCATGACTAGATTTTTCTTGGAAACATTTTCCGAGCTCAGCTAGGTAATGTAATACAGGAAAATTTTGTTAAAATCCATAGGCTGGACACTGCATGTAACCAGACTAGATGAAAATGGGTTCTCCATGCCTTAAATGTTAGGACTTTGCATTAGTCTATCATCTAATTTTGGCATTGTCTAGAGCAACTAATGGAAATTTCATCGCTTCCGAGGAGACAACCAAGAGATAATTCTGAAAGGCACTTCTTTTCCCTGTAACTTAAATATCGATTTTTAAAGTCTCTCTTTATGGGATTCTTTAATCTTCTTAAGTGTTGTTTACTCTGTGTATATGTATGCATTTGATTTACTTATGAAGGTAATCTCACTGCCCTTTCAGACTTTCTGGGAAAACTTTTTAAAGAATACTTTGTATCTGTAATATGAGAACAGAATTTGCAAGGAATGTTCAATTCTGCAAAATTTTTCCAATATTCTTAAGAAAAAAGAGTACTGAATAAATTTCAAGTCAGAAAATTTTCAGACAGACTGTTTTTGTTCATGAAATTTGGATATGCATTTAGGATTTGTTTTTCTAAGTCAAGCATACCGAAATTTGAAAGTGCTATCTTTAGAAAAACGTTAGAGCTTTTGAAAAAGTATGGACTTTTTTGTTTTCAAGCAAGCTGTCAAAAAAATGAGTTGCATTCTCTTCTCATGAAATTTGTACAACACAAAATTCCAGTGAGAGAGATTATTGTGAGAGGAAAGTCCTGCTTATCAAACCTGATTTCCTTTTATGATAAGGTAAGCCACCTAGGTGATCAAGGGCAGCCTGTTGCTGTAATCTTTGGTGATTTCAGTAAAGCTTTCAGTACTGTCTCTCACAGGATCCTTCTGGCAAAATGTCCAGCCCACATAATGTGATGTCCAGCCCGCATCATGTGATGGATGAGCAACTGGCTCATGGGTTGGGCACAAAGGGTTATAGTGAATGGGGGGACATCAGACTAATGACATGTCGCTAGTGGGGTGACACAGGGATCCCTCAGCCCTGTGCTCTTCAACATCTTCATAAATGACTTGGACACAGGACTGGAAGGGATTCTAAGCAAGTTTGCTGATGATACTGAATTGTGAGGAGCTTTTGACTCCCTTGAAGGCAGGGAGGCTCTGCAGAGAGTCCTCAATAAATTGGAGGGCTGAGCAATCAACAACCAAATGAAGTTCAACAAAGGAAAGTGTCAGATTCTGCACCTGGGATGGGACAATCCTGGCTGTACATACAGACTGGGAAACAAGAAGCTGGAAAGCAGTGCTATGGAAAGGGACCTGGAGGTCCTGTTTGATGGCAAGTTGAACAGGAGTCAGTAGTGCTCTGGCAGCCAGGAGGGCCAAGCGTGTCCTGGGAGGCGTCAGGCACAGCATCACCAGCCAGGCAAGGGAGGGGATTGCTCTGCTCTGCTCTGCTCTGCACTGGGGCGGCCTCACCTTGAGTGCTGGGGACAGTTTTGGGTGCCACAGTGTAAGAAAGACATTGAACTATTAGAGTGTGTCCAAAGGAGGACTACAAAGATGGTGAAGGGCCTTGAGGGGAAGCGGCTCAGGCCACTTGGTCTGTTCAACCTGGAGGAGACTGAGGGGAGACCTCATCGCAGTCAACAACTTCCTTGTGAGGGGAAGAGGAAGAGCAGGCTCTGATCTTTCCTCACTGGTGCCCGGTGACAGGACCTCAGGGAAGGGCCTGAAGTTGTGTCAGGGGAGGTTTGGGTTGGGTATTAGAAAAAGATTCTTCACCCAGCAGGTGGTTTAACAGTGGAACAGGCTCCCCAGGGAAATGGTCACAGCACCAAGCCTGACAGAGTTCAAAAAGTGTTTGGATAATGCTCTCAGGCACATGGTGTAACTCTTGGGGGTGTCCTATGCAGGGGCCAGGAGTTGGATTTGATGATCCTGATGGGTTCCTTCCAACTCAACATACGCTGATTTTGTGATGATTGGTAAATGACAAGGGCCAAAAGAAGATGAATTAAGCTAGGGTGTTTGTTATAGAGATCAGTTATGAGAGTGCCTTTATGGAATTTGATCTGCTGCTTGTCCTCCTGCAAAATAATCCTACTGTGCCAGAAGTTCTTGTAAGCAGGAGCCTAAGTTGAATTGAATCAAACTTAGAGCTTTTATACAAATACTAGTTATTTGTATTGCAGCTGAAAGATGGTAAATCTGTCATTCAGCTGTTGTTTAGCAATTTACTATGAATTATTTATTATTCTGATATCTCTGTTCTTTTTCTGATATACAGGAAAATTGCTGGTGAAATGCAAGTGTATTTATGCAAATAGAAACTTGAGTTAGATTGACTCAGTGGGATATGTATTCTATAACAATAGCATGTTGTATGGGGGTTTTTTATTTTCTCTAAGTCAGAATTCAATAGATTTTTTTTTTCCCCTGAATTCCCTTGTTTATGTTCAGTAAGGCAGATAGATGGTTACAGGAAGAATATCTGCTATCTTCTATGAAATACATGGTACAGTAAACTAGACATAGGGAGATTTCTGTGATCTTTCTATGTTCTTCTTAAATATTTTTTTCTAACTCTAGAGAACATGCTGTATTTTTTTAATCTGGCTCCTTAATTTATCCCAGTTCATTTTTTGAACCGGTTGTACAAACTTTTCAAGTGAAGTATATGCTGCTTACTTAAAATACTTGCAAAACTACCTATGCATTTGCAGTGGGACCACTCATTTGGTGTGAGAATGAGTGTCACTACCTTCTCTCTCAAATGCACCCTGGAAAACTGCCCACTCTTTTAGTTAGGATGCAAGGGAGTGGCTTAGGGTATAAGGAAGTGGCTTAAATCTGTGTCAGGGGAAGTTCTGATTGGGTATTAGGAGAGTTCTGCACTGAGAGGTTGGTCAAGCACTGGAACAAGCTCCTTGGAAGTGGTGATTGTCCGAAGCCTGAGTGTTCAAGAAGTGTTTGGAAAATGCCCTCAGATATGTGATTTAACTTTTAGGTTGCCCTGGGTGTAATCAGAAGTTGGACCTGATGATCCTTGGGGGTTCCTTCCAAGTTAGGATATTTTGTGAATCTGTAGATCTATAGATCAAAGTACTTTCAACCTTTTAATTTGGACTCTTCTTAACCTATTTTCCTTTCAGTTGTTTTCTGTGGTTTTACGGGTATCCCACTGAAACTATACACAGCCTCTCTCCCTCCTTTATTCCAATTTTCCTACTTAATTGATGAAGTAGTGTATTGTTTAACTAGTTTTTGATTGATTGCATAATTTGACTCTTGGTTGTTTCTTATTTAAAAGGTGGAAGAGAAGTGTCATTCACATAATTAATTTTTAAAGTTACTCCCCTGTCTGGCTCATACTTCTTCAGTTGTTTTTTTTTTTCCTTTGTTAGGCAGAATGTTACTGTATTTCATAAGAGACAAATAAAGCAAAAATAATCATGTATGCGTCTGCTAATGTTACAGTGCTACAGAAGTCATCTCATCCCCAGTGACTGCTGAAATGCAAACAAAGCATAAATACCATAAAGAATAAAATTATTAATTTATATGTGCATGAAATGCCAAGTTAAATGCAATATGAAATTTGGATAACATTACAAAAGCGCAGAGCACCACATTCCGAATATCTACTGATTCTGTCAAACTAGGTCTGGAATGAAAAAATAAGGATCATCCAGGGAAGATAAAAGAAGAGCGGTGAGGAAGAGGCTCTGGTTTAAGCTTGATCATGCATTACAAATGATGTAGGGGGGATAAGTTGCACAAAATTACTTGTCACCCTTACAAAAATGAAGTTTTCCCATTCACGTCACTGTGGCTCCTGCTGAAGCAAAGCCAAACTTGCACCACTTAAAATTATGCTGTTAAAGTGGGAAATCTGCTAATTATACTTTAGGGGTCTGGAGAAATCCTATATTGAATGAGGAAAAACTCTTTGGCTTAATATCTGAACTCTTAAAAAGTAATCTTATGTTAGAATTGTTACATTAAAATATCTTCTTTAAAATATATTTTACACAAAGTGTAGACAGTGAGATACCCAAAATATGTGAGTACATCCAGCTTCTCCATGCAAAGTCTGAAAATAGTACACATTTTTGATTTTTCAGAATCCATATGAATTATGAAACTATTGTCTTTAGATAAGATAGCTAAATTCTGCAAGTAAATTACTTGGTCAGTTTTAAAGATCGTACTTTGTCAGTTGTTCAAGGCCATGCAATGAATCACTGAAGATTAAAGGTTAAAACTACTTAATCTTGAGTGCTTGTTGCTCACTCTGTCAACTGGATAGGATTTTCAAGGAGATACTGATAGAAGTATTTTAATCTGTTTGGAGAACATATCAAATCAATCAAATGATGATGACAAAATAATATCTCTTCAAAGCATTTGTAAAGCAGCAACTTATGTGTCACTTCTGCAGTTCACCAGGGTTGTAATACTTGCCTGTTTAATCCAGGTATGCTTTCAGTGTTGCCGAGAAGTCTGCAAATTCTTAGCAGCCATTGGCTTGAAGGCAAGAATAAAAATAACAGTTAAATTAATATATTTTAATTTCTGAAATATTCCTTGAAATGCTATCAGTATGAGGCTTTGAAAAGTTCATTATTAGAATGTTGAATATATTGAGGTACAGAGCTGACAGACCACAATCCACTGGGGTGATTTAAGTTCAACATCCTATTAGCTTAATTTAGGTAAACCCTGGGTATTTCTAGTTTTTAGATGGGTGTCAGGAATAGGAAGGAATAAAGAAATAACACACACTTTGATTTATTTTTTTGTGTTTGTAAGGATTTCAGATCGCAAGTAGCTGAATTCAGGGTGGTTCGGTTCACAGCTGTTTTAATATTTTTTGTTTTGTTCAGTTTTTTATAATTGACAATTAAAAGCAGAATTAATTGTATACAGATTAATATTTCCCTCTAATATAAATAAATCCCCCTTGAAAATTTCTTGCCTTCTAAAGAAATGCCAAATCCAAGTTTTTACTGGAGTCACTAAATTACATGTATGTGTTATTATAGTAAATAAGCAAAAGGAAGTATAAATATGAATCTTCAAAATACTTCCATCAGCCTGAACTGGTAAAAGCTTGCTATGAGTTCCTTTTAAGTATTTTAGAAGTATTCAAGTTGAATTTTTATGTACAGTGTGACACTTCAGTTGTATAAGCACTCTGTAGTCTCTGTAGCCATTTTTGCCACTGTGGCTTTCTCCCATCAAAACCACCTCCCTTCCCCAGCATATAGAATGTGTAACACTGCAAATGAGCATTTAAACACTGGAAACTAGAGTTTGGATCTTCAGAAAAAGGTTATGAGTTAACCACATTCATCTGTTTGCAATACAATCTTCTGTTTCTTGGTCACATCCTGTTTGTTTTTTATTACTGGGTATTACAAAAGTGTAAGATTTTTCCAGGCTTCTTTTAATCCTTGGATGTGGTCTTTTGTCTTACTGCTTTCCATTTGTACCCTGTCTTGAACACAAAAGTGGCTGTTTTCCTTCTTCATGGTTTTGTGTTCTCTTGATAATACTCTCTAAAATAGTATTTAGTACTAAAGCATTACGTAATTAAAGGAAGTAGGAATCCCCTACCCAATCAGGCTGTGAAAGGTATTACCTCCAGCTAGTAAATGGAGTTACAAAGAGGTTTTAAGCAAAAATTTTCCACTAACGTTGCATGCCCATGAGACACTCGGAGTACAATCTCTTCTCCAAATACAGGAAACCACAGCTGGAATCTTCAGAAATTTTTGCTGCCAAACTTTAATTGCTCTCTTTTCTGCTTATTAAGGCATGCACAGATAAACAGAAGTACAGATGAACAAGGTGATATCTGGTTATCTTTTCAATACAGCATCAAAGGCATGTCCTTTATAGGCCTGCATTAAGATAGAGGTATGCTTTGAGAAAGTTGTCATTAACACTGACAAAACAATTTATCTTTGCCAAACTTGTCTTTGGTATCCACAGAAGTGTTCTGACATGCAGAAATTCCTACTAAAATTTTAATCCAAAGAATAAAAATCTTCTTTTGTTTCAGATGTGAGTTTTAATTACTTGAACATTTTCTTAAATGATACAATAAGAAGTTTTTGAAATACGATCACTTAGCTTCTTAATAGCGTGTGTTTACTTTTGTTCTTTTATGTATTTTTTTTTTTTGTTCTTTTATCAAGTCATTGTCCTAATGGAATGAAAAATGTAAAAAAGCTATTGCAAAATTCCACTCTTTCATAAGGTCTTTGCAGGCATCTGGAATCCTTTTGGTCTGAACAGAACATCTTGAGTTTTTCTACTCAGCGGTATCTGGACTTCCAATAATTTTACTTGTCTTCTGAAAATCAGATCTTTTTTTAAAGTGCAGTGTCAAAATGGCTTAGGTCTCATCTTGGACAATCTTTCATTGTTTTTACTGCTGTTTCTAACTTCCAGCTATTAATACAACTTCTGATATTGATTATTGAGACCTTAAAGCTGGACATGCTATACCTCTGAATAGGTGCCATGGAATGACGATCATCCCTTTTTGTAACTACATTACATGGGGACTCATGATCTGAGGTCCATTGCAGCTCCTTTGTGATTTCTACAGAACTGCTACTCAGTAATGGCATCCATTCTTGTATTTGTGGAGCTGCTTATTCCTCTGGTGTAAGTTTTGAATTTCCTGGATTTCACGCTCTGCTTTTCAGACTTCTCTAGCCGCTGGAGACCTTCTAAACCTGTTTTCCAGACTGTGCTATGGTAATAAGCATACTTCTTGTTCTATTTCTATAATTAATAAGCATATTGAATAGTACTGAATGTGGAACAGGATTTGCATGCAGAATGAATACTGATAATTGGTCTGCAAGTTTCACACTTAGAAACACTTCAGTTGGTAATCTGACCTAACTTTTGCTGCATGTGTATAAAAATAAGGAATGTATCTAATTTATCATTTAATCTAAGAAGCAATTGGTGTTTCACTTAATTTCTTACCTTTCCTTTGAGGTAACGTAAATAGCGGGCTTGTCACAGAAAACATTTTGCTTTGGTTGTGGCACTCTGTAGGATGTATTAAAGGAATAGATGCCACACAGCTCTTTCCCTGCCATTTGAAAGACTTTGGATGAGTTGCAAATCTGAGTAAGCTTTGTATTAGCTCCAGTTAAGACCTAAGGCTAGCTCTTCCTTTCTGTTCAAGCTCCCTAAATGTACTGTGTAATGGCAAGAATCTTTGGGCTGCTTTGCCATCTGCTGAGATGGAAACAAGACCAGAACAAAAGTACCACAAGTCCCCATTGTTCCTGGTCTCTGGTTTAAAGGATTTGTATATGAGAATACAACAATCTTCTAGTTTAAAAAAATAAGTAAAAATGAGTAGTGGAGTTCTTGCTATGGTAGAACTCCATAATTCCTTGAGGGAACAAGGTTATGATTATTTTTCTGCTCTTGCTTGTACTAAAAACAAAATCTAATTCTGAACAGAGATTTTTCATATTATAGTAAATTCAGCTTATTGTAACAGTTTTACCAAGGCTACTCTAATTAGCTATGTTCTTGCTATAGAAGCAGAATAGTTTACTTAGCATAATGCACAGGGTGTGCATGACTGGAAACCTGGTAAGAGGAAAGTAGGAAAATAGACTCTCTTCTTCTCAGAATGATGAATAGCTTATCTTAAAAAAGTGTAATAATCACCTTTCTAAATTATTACCTGTTTTATGTCTTTCTGGTTTTCCTTTGAGGGAGAGTAATAGAGCTGTTGAAAACACCAAGTTAGACTTAATTTAATAGTCAATAAAAACAGGTAACATGCCACTTCATCAAGTGAATATTTAGGTAGCAAAACCAATCAACATTTTCAAAAAATGAACAATTGATTCAATCAGTCTTTTTTAGAATTTAGCCATGTATGAAGCAATTTGAGTCTTTCTTGTACCATCGTGATTTTTCTGTGAAATTAGTTTTCTTCATTTAGCAAGAAATACATGCAAAAAAACATCTTCTAAATTTCATCCACCTTCCTTTTCCCTTGTGGCATTGTGGTGACCTTTAATTAGAAGATGGTCAATTACTGTTCTAAGGAGAGGAAGTGTGAAATTGTTTAAGTCTATCCATCGTAAGAAAAAGACAAGACTGTATGCTGAAATGGAAGAACACTTCCCAAAAAGCTGTAGGGATATTTGACTGTTGAGATACCACAGAAATTATTTATAATCTTGGGTATGAGAAACTGAGAACCTTAGAGCTTGATGAAAGGCAAGAAGTTTCTTTTCCTGAGAAAAATGTAATGCTTGTGAAGATTAAGCATGACTTAAAAAAGAATTCTGTTCAAACCTCCTAATATTTTGATAGCCTGCACTAGGGTTAGCAGGGATTCATTTAGTTAACATGGATATTGTTTGAAAAAACTAAACATTTGCAAAAATATTCTATGCTACTGATCATTTAAGATGTTCTTACCTATGAAGCACAAAAGAAACTGCTGTTTCCAAATGAAATGTTGTGATCCCAAATTTGTGATTCTTATGCCAGATGATGTCAGCATAATTCCTTGATTGGTGTTCTTTTTGTATATTTGCAGAATTTGGAGGTCTGTTGTCCTAGTGACATTTAAAAAAAGCCTCAACTTTGGGCAGGAAACTTCTATTCAAATTAATATACCTATATTAGAGTTCAAATGATCCTCATCTTAGATGTTTATACCAAGGAATTAAAATCAATATAGAAGTAAGACTTAGCAGTTTTTTTAATTAGCCCTAAATATTAACAGCTATTTTATTGGACCAGAATAGTTGAGTTGGTTTGTTTTGATTTTTTTAAATAGTATTTTAGTAGCTAGTTTGAATTTAGCCAGGTGAACAACCCAGTAAATATATACATTTAAAAGCAGATGTAAAAGACCAGTGGTGACAGTCCAATCCTCTTACCATATTACTTTGTACTTAAAAAGGACCCACAAAACTGATGATTTTATTCATAGGTGCAGTGTGACACCCATCATGAAATGGTAAGGGAACTACTCTGGAACTGCTTTTTTTGTCGCTGCTGCATTTGATGTTGCCATGCAGTTGGAGGAACTGCACTTTTTTTTCCTTTTCATACACATAGCAAATCATATTTTATAAAATTACTTAGATGCTCTCGTAGCCTGCTTATACCTCATACATGCGTCACTTTTTAACCCTAAAATCTTTGCTTTTCTTCTTGCTCTAAACTCCATTGATCCTGATTTTGCAAACAGGCCACACCTACAGTGAAGATGCAGAAGTTGAGCATTCTTACTTTCCTTTACAGGTACTCCAGAGTCACCTCAGTGTGCGCTTTCAGGAACTGTCTCATGCCAAAATGCAGTGGTGACTGCCATCTTATTTTACACAGAGCACCTTAAACAAAGGCTTTCCTGGGGTGAAAGCCTCCAGCTGCTCTTATTTCGTGTATAAAGAAATGACTCGCTAGGATGTGAGGAAAGAAAAAACTACAATCATGGCTTGACATTAGTTGAAGACTTTTCAGATACTGATCCAATTACTGCGGTAAAGTCATTTAGGTCTCTTTTCATCCCTGTATCCAAGTGTACACTTTACTTAAACATAGGCTTAATTTCATTGCCTTCAGTGGAACTGAAGCAAGCATTAAGTGTTCTTTGGATTTAAAGCCAATTCCTGTACACTGCTGATAAACTACAGAAGTAAAAAACTAGCTGTGGCTGTGCAGTAATCGTGATAGACCTAGGTTGATATCAGTCATGATGCATCAGGAATTCATTTGGTTTGTAGTCTCACTGGAAAACCCGTTTTTTTCTTATTAATACTGTTAGTAGATGATAGTTAAATGTGTCTGATTGAAGACAGTACTGAAATAACTTCAAGCTATGCCTGAGCCAGTGTCTGGCCGTGTTCCTTCCTGTGTATAGGCTTCTTCCACTTATTGAGCCCCAGAAACAAAAATATCTGTAAGAAAGAAATTAAAATTTCCGATTCCAGGTGAACTGATGAATGCTGGCAAATGCTAGTCCTGTGAGGACTGTTACTGTCCACTGGTACCTCTTTTTCTCTAGTAAATCTGATTTAAGAACCTGTCATGCAGCGTTCTTAGAGTTAGTAATTTTTAATTACTCCTTAAAAAAAGACATTAAAAGGTAAAACTGACACTCTGTAGTGGAATCTGTTCTCTCTAAGTCCCATAAAACAGTTGCATGAAATTTATTTTTCCCACCTTTCATATCTGCAATTGCTTTTTCTCAAGATCAAGTTCTACACAGTGTCCTATTGCACACAATTGTATTTCTATAAGCAGTGAAACAGGCTTATACGCGTCTATTTTGGTTTTGCACTAGTCTTCAAATCTTATATTTAGCTTAAAGCTGGCAGTTCCCTATCTTTCAAAAATCAATTCCAGTATCAGTTGTTTTATTATTACTATTTTTTTATCATTTTGTGATTCTCATAATACATCATATTATTTGAAATAAGATCTTGTCCATACAGGAAACACTTAATGTAATTAAAGTCCATTTTTAGACATAGATAAGCTACCCTATGTTTAGCATTACTGTATAGGCTACATACAGTCTGTGTAGCTTTTAGTAGTTTATTTTGGTCTGGTTGATTTCCAGAAGTTTTCTAAATGTTCATTTAAGGCCATAGTAGTACTAAATGTGTGAATGAGCTATAGACCCATTATGCCTGATGCCTGTACCAGAAGCAATAGCTATCAAATTTCTGCCATAAGATCTCAGTCTCTTAGGAAGGTTGGGTGCCTTCCCAAAAGCTATCCCTGGGACTCAGTCATAGATTTCTACATGTTTCTTTTAGGTTCATGGCTGCATAAATAAATAAAAATGTGCCATTAATTATGTATTAATGTTTCCTGGTTTACACTTATAAAAAATATAAGGCAGTACTATTATCTAGATAAATTTTCCTTTCATTTTTGACAGGAAACTCACAGAAAAGAAGTTTCAGAAATCCCTGATGGTAATTCCCTCAGCCTTTGTAGGATTAACCTTTTGTCTTTCCCAGTTCCTACATTTTCTGTTTTATTAGACTTTAATTGATTCTGATGCTTCTAGTAGTTATTTATAGTCTAAATCTATTGTCTCCATTTATTTGTTGGCAAATTCTATGGACAGTAAGTTAGTGTTTTGTTTACTTTTCAGCAGTGAATTTCAGCCAGAGCCTCTGAGGAGCACAGGCATGTTTTCATTAGCTGATACAGGCTTGGTATAGTTCTGTGTTGTTGAAACAACTTCATGGCTGTTGAATATAGAGAAAACCAACCAGCTCAGCTATTGGCAGCAGTGTTTCCAGATTATGAGACAATTCAGTACAACTGCATCACTACTGATAACTGAGGTAGTTTAAGCAGGGCAAGCTCTAGTGGTCCTGTGCATGCAGGCGTACCATAAATTATCTTACACTTTGTTTTTATTTTCCTTGATTCAAATTCAAGAAAAGAGATGCTGTTCCCTTACTGCATAGGAAATCATAAGTTAAGGCCATAAGCCTTACTGATATATGCAAATTGTTTTGTGACTTTGAACATGTAAATTATATGAAGGGCAAGCTATTCATCCTCACAATTTCTTTTGGCCTTGGAGTATTTATAGAGGCTCCCTGTGGAGCTGCACTGTCAAGCATCACCCAGCTGGGGAACAGCTTATGAAAGGTTCTCTGAGGACTACGTATGCACACTGAAAACTCATTAATAGTCATATGCAGTCCTAGAAGCAAGACTATTCCTGTGTCCTTTCTTCATCTGGAAAAATCTTAGGGTTTATTTCTTTCATAGTGGCATCTCTCTCCTACTTGGGAGCATTTTTTTGTTAATGCTCAAGGTTGGCTTCAAAAGGGACTAAATGTCATAGAGTTTGTTATTTTAATGTCTAACAAAATTATTGTTTCAAAATAGGTGTTCAGAGTCAATCTTCCACTGGATACTCAGCTATTTGCAAGCCCTGCAGTACAGAACATTAAAAAGCACCTGAATGTGTGAAGAAGAAAGCCGTAAAAGCAGCCGCTCACTTGTTCCCTCCCCTGCCACAGCTGGGCAGAGGAGGGAAGGAGAGGGGGGAAAAAAACCCCCAGGGAACTAACCCAAAGGTCCATGAGTTAAGGAACCGGGAGGAAACGCTCCAAGGACAAACCAGGCTCAACTTAAGTTGCAAAGTGAAATTTATTACTATCAGAGTTAGAAGGAGGATGTGAGAAATAAACTAAACCTTTAAAAGACACCTCTCTTTTCACTCCCCACCCCTCTCTCCCTCCCACCAACAGTGCAAGGGGGGCAGGGTGTGGGGTTTCAGGTCAGTCCATTTCCAAGATCTTCCCCTGCTTGGGGAGAGGAGTTTTTTCCTCTGCTTTTGCTGTGGGGTCCCTCCCACGAGAGACAGTTCTCTGTGAACTTCTGTGGTGTAGGTTTTACTCATCCACGGGATGCAGTCCTCCAAGGACTAACTGCTCCAGCATGGGAGCAAGGGGCCCCCTCTCTCTCCAACTGGGTCTCCCACCTGGACTGCAGCCACTCCAGCGTGGTCACCTCCTTCACAAACTGCGGGACTTTTATCTCAGTCTCCGTCTCTCACTGGGCTGCAACTGCTATGGCTTCTTCTGGCATTTACGGCTCCTGCGGCTTCTTCTGGCATCCATGACTGCTGTGGCTTCTGGCATCCACCCGCTCCAGTGTTGGCACCTCACCCACGGACTGCGGGTGGATCTCTCTGCATCCCCTGTTGATCCCATGGACTGCAGGGGGGACACCCCGCCTCATCATGGGCTCACCACAGCCTGCAGAGGAATTGCAGCTCCAGCGCCTGGAGCACTTCCTCCCCCTCCTTCTCCACTGACCTTGGTGCCTCCATGTTGTTTTTCCCTCACCTGTTCTCACATCCTCCTCCTTCTCTAACTAAAGGCAGCTGCGTGCACATTTTGTTTTGATTTCTCCTTAAATATGTCATCACAGAGGTGTAACCAACCTTTCTAATTGGCCCAGACATGGCCAGTGGCATGTCCATCATCTTCAGAGCCATCAGAAATTGGCTCTGCTGGAGATGGTGAAGAATTCCAGAAGCTTCTCACAAGAGCCATGTTTATGGCCCCCTCCCCACTACTAAAACCACAACAGTAGGAAATGTGGAAGACAAATTTGAAATTTTGTGGCAGGGGCAAGGTTTTATGCACAGAGTAAATAATAGGTCAGAATAAAAATGCAGAATTATTATGTAAAGTCACAGCAGTCCCTGACTGGACTGATTCTACACTGCTTCTGTAGGGCTGAGTCTCCTCCTGGGTCTTTGAATGATGGTGCTGCACCAGTGCGAGCACCCTGTTTGTCCTGTGGTCTTTGAATTGTTCTGTGGAATCTTTGAGTTGTTCTGCAGAGCGGGGCTGCTTAATTTCTTTGGATCAGCATTTTTCTTCAATATGCAGCATTTCACATAGTGATCTATTAATGGTAAATATTTACTCCTCTGTTTTTATTCCGTATCCATTGCAAGGGTTTTTAAATCATAGCCAGCGATTCATAGCTTAAGATGTAATTCTGTGAAACCTTTCATTGTCATTTTTTGAGTTACAGATTTATATTTTCATCTGCCTGAGGACCTGATGAAGACTCTTCTGTCCCCAAATTCAAGGTTCAACTGTGTATGCATTTGAGATCTGATCAGGATTGTGTTTTGAGTGCATATCTTGATGGTGAATGTGGTGGTGGTGCTAGGTAGATGGTTGGACTTTGGTTTGGTGAGTTGGGTTGGTTTTTTTTCTTTAATACATGCTGGTGGAGTGTGAGCTAGAAAGATCAGGACTTGCTGATAATGTATAACATCCCAGCTCAGAACATTCAAGCTCTCAAAAACTTCAGGAAATTAGGGAGAATGGTGTAAATAATTCTAGCATCTTGGTTAGGATGGTCTAGCCAAGCAGCAAGGTGAGGAAACAAGTTAGAGCTTCATCTATGATGGAGTCCAAGTGTTCACCTGCCATCTTGACATTTTGTTGTCTTGAATCTTCTGTCACAGAGAAATAATATGACACAGTAGACATGAGATGTCTTCTACCATGAATGTCTGAGTTCTATAATGCTTTAAGATGAAGAAAGTCTTCCATTTTCATGATAAATTTACATTAAATTTGAAGCTATGCCATCTTCTGACTTTCCCAGGTGAATTAATTTGAGTGTTCTTAAAATTTTGACCACCACTGTATACCCATGAGCACCTTTTCATATACTTAGAAGCGGGTGAAGTTGGTGTGGAGGCAAGTGAGGTTCTTTTGCTTCTTGCACAGCATGAAAAGAAATCTAAATCGTGTTCTGAAGGATCATCCTGAAAAATTTTCGTATAAGGTGAAAGGAAGTAATAAATCTGCAGATTACTGGGGCTCTGAGTACTAAAACAATTGCTAAGAAGATCCCTCTAAAATCAGAGGTCCCAGAAGAGGTGAACTTTTTCAAAGAAGACATTAACTTTCTCCTTGTAAGAGAAGGTTACATTAGAAGGTTGTTGTCCAACTAGTTTCACAGACAACATCTGGGCTCTCTTGTGGGTGGCTAAACACATCAGTATTTTGTTTTACTCTGTTAGAAGTTATGAATAGCCATGTGTTCTCTTCTAGTGCAGCCTATTCTGTTGCAGCCATGGGAGAAGTAGTGACACAAGAGAAAACTTTTTTTATTTTACTTCACTTTTTATTGTTAGTGTCTTTTAATGATGTCCAGGGCTGTGCAATATGTGAGAAACTGCCCTTATGCTGCCGTTCTGCTTCACTGCAGAATAATGAATGTCGTATCTCAGGATTCAGAGCCTGCCTGCAGCAAATCTGGACAAAGGCGAGATGTTCTAATAAAGCTTCAACCCTAGGTTTTAAGCTACAAACCCATGTGTTTAGGAGCAGTATTCTCTGTCACTGGAACAAGGAAATTATTCCTGCTCTGTGTGGTTCAAAATGGGGAATGCTGATTTGAGTATTTACACTTTCTGTCCTCCAGCTTATATGGTGGTGTTTCTACCAAGGCTCAACTTTTCTCTGAGCTGTAGACTTCAGCAAAAAGTCTTGTTCTTCAACTTTTTAATTACTTTCTATGCTTCTCCCTTTTGACTCTGTATGCTGATTCTTTAGACCAAGACAGTTTTTCCATCTTCTGGTACAAACCCTAGAATATCAACAAGAAACAAAAATAACAAAAATGAAAAGCAACCTTCGAGATAATACTTTGTAATTTTCTTGAACAAAGGGTAAGAAATTATGAGTTCTAGTAGTTATTACGAGTCTACTCAAACATATTATAATTCATAAAATAGCTATTTAAAGTAGCTGAAATGACTGTAGTTCCTATGTTCTCAGGTTTTTTTTAAAAATTACAATAACTACATACTGTCATACTCCATTTTCCAGGAAAAGGTTACAAAAAGCAGTAACACAGTAGTTAACTTTACTACTCCATATCATAATGAATTAGTTTGGAAAAAATGAGAAAAGTAATTTCATTTTAGTCACAGCAAATGTTTGCTTAGAAATGCTGTTCCAGCTGATGTTGTCTTAATAACTCTCATGCTGTGCTGAATGCTTCTGTGGTTTCTTTCTGAAGCCTGCAAACTGAAGGAGCGTTGTTACACTGTTAGCACCTGTATTTTGGGTGAGTTCCTGTATTTGAATGTTTCTTGACTCTTCGTTTCCCGTTAGGACCTTATCCCAAGGGACAGTGGGTTGTATTAGGTGAAGCATAGGAAACGTGTTTGTTGAGCTCTTCGATGTATCTGGTAAAGGCATTACACATATAGGGGAAAAATAAGCTTCTTTATACGCTGTGCCAAAAATCAGGGAAGTAATCAGATTTCATGTAAACAGTGTCATGGCCATCTGCAGTATCACTCTCTGGTTACTGCACATGTGCTTTGCTTTAGACAGTCACTTCACTCTTCCTGTTTTTAAAAAAACATTTTTCCTTGCATCCCCAGTTATCTCTAAGGACATTAAACTGAGTTTTTATACACCTGCAAGACCACAACATTTCTGTTTTCACGGCTGTAATGGTTGTTGTTTCTAGGGTTCAAGGATGCAAATGTGAAAGAGAAATTCAGCCTTAACCTATTTGGGAGTATCTTTTTTTTTTTTTTTAAATTAACATGAATGTAATATTAATGAAAGATCTTAAACCGGTGGCTCTGGTAATTAATTGCTGCTAACTAGGTCTGATCCAAAGGCTGTCAGTGCTTTAGAGGAGCTTTGGAATTAGGTTTTATGACGCCCATTGTGGTCATCCGCTACACTGATCTGATCTCAGTGCATATTGGTTACAGTGATTATTTAAAAAACACTTGAAAAACACTTGTGGCTTTTTTTTTTTTTTTTTTTTTTTTTTTTTTGGGTGCATTTTACTTATGTTTTCCAAGTAGGTTTGGCAATACTTTGAGAGTTAAAGTTCTGTGGATGAGAATTGAAATTCTGTGGTTGGAAGGGGGAAAAAATTGAAAGTGTTGAAGAATGGGAGAGATAACCAAGTTCCTTTGTCAACAGGAATAAATTCTTAAGTGATGAATAATTACTATGACCGAAATAACCACCAGGCTCCTCTCCAGACTGCATACTGCAGGCTTCTTGAACAGATACTGGATCAGAGACTGGTTTTGTCCACTGGCTCTAAAGAGAACTGGAACCTGAAAGCTGTGGATGGAGTCACACATTGCTGCTTTGACTTCAAAATACATTGTATATTCCAATTTTTAAGTTACTAATTAAGTAAGGAAGTAAGTAAGCAATGTGAATGAATGCTTGTATCAATAAAATAGGTTAGCGTGGGGTAAAAGCAGAAGTGATTAGGATAATACTTGCCTCTGAACTTGAGAAACTGTGTCCATATCTCTCCTTTGTTCAATTTTTGTGTCCACTTTAGTTTCCTAGTGCCTATTTGTAATCAAAGAACATCATGCTTTTTTTTTTTCCTGGGTGTGTAATGTCATCCAATCTCAGCATGAAATCCTGAGTTTGTTTTCATGTACTTTCTGAAAAGAAAATAATTTTGCTAGTTTTCTGTCCTGTTCACATACTAATTCAGAGCATTTGGTACTGGGGCATGTTGTGAATTTTCAGTTTGATTAGGAGCCCAATAAACTGTTGCAGGAGAGCAGGAAGCTCCATGTTTCTAGAGGTTTCTCTGTCACTCACTGTGAAATATTTTGACTTTGAAAAAGCTTTAGCTTTTTCTTACTTTCAGTTCCTTTGATGCTCTTATTTTCAAGAAATACCTCTATTTAAATAGCAATATTTTAAATAATTGCCCTCTAGCAAGCTATAATGAAAATTACTTATTTTTGCTTTAAAAAAATTCTCTTGTTAAATTCAATGCACTTGAGTTGTTACAGATTTTATAGGTTCTATACAAGACTGAAAAATACAGAGAATTTTCTTTTATCATGTTTGTTTAGTTAATATTAGATTAGTACAGTTCTGTTCTTACGTACATCCTAAAACTTATCTTCCTATTTAACAGATCAGTGCTAGTGCAATGCAAAGAACTGAATACTGAAAGTCATTTTGAATTCAGGAAATAATGCTGTGACTGAATTCTAGATTCATAATTACTGAAGCTAAGAATCACATTTGGATATTAATGGCTGATGACTGAATAAATGGTTGAACACACATTTGATTGGCAACTTAAGTCTGATTCTTCCAAGGTCATAATATTCTCCTCTAGAAAGAAAATGAAGAGCTACGTCTCCAAATTAGGAATTCAAATGTTAAAATGAAGCAAAATTAACAAAATCTGCTCCCAGCTCTACTGGGAGACAACTGTGGTTTAAGGGGGATAAGACCATTCATCCTTCAGTTTCTTGATTCATGTTCATAGTACATGAAAATATACAAAATGGAATTTCAGGTGGCTCTTAATTGGTTTTGACTCCAAAATTTCTACAATTCTTATAGAAAGGAAAGGGAAAGTCTCTTGCATAAATCAGCTGCAAAATGGAAAGATGCTAGATGGTCTTCTGTGTTCTAGACATCTGCAAACATACATGTGAATTTCTGATTTCATCATCTCTGTAATCTGACATAATATCTGCATTTCTTTCTTGTCTCTGGGATTTTCCTCTTGTTCTGCAGAGTGGTGGGGCTTAGGTCTTACGATTTGCTTTGGGATTCACCTGTTAAAGCAGTGAAGAATCATTTTCAGCAGTGCTCTCTCCTTTCTTATTTGTTCAGTAGAAAGGACTGCTTCACAGACTGAACATGGGTTTATTTCTTGTAACTTTTTATTTTATACTGTTTGTCCAAAGGGAACCTATTCTGACATGAGAGCCTTCTCTAGCCCTTGGGATGTAAGAGTTAAAGCAGTTCTGTGGGGAAAGACCTGAAGAGGTATTTTTTATTTCATGTCAATTAAAATGAAGCAGACTTGAAGTGGGGTAAGATGTTTTAACCTCGAGCTATTGGATTCCATTTCCAAATTACACTGTAGTTTAATCACAAGAACCACTTGCTCGTTGCAGCCAGTCATGTTTTAGATGACTTTTCTGCTGTGTTCTAGTTTTCTGCAGGGCTAGCTGTGGGCACCCTTGTTACTGTTACAGAGTATAAATTGCTTTCCTGAACTTTGGGACTCACTTTAGTAGAGCTTGAAGCACTACAGGATTTTAAATGTAAAAGTATTAATATTTCACTGTTGTTGAGAAACTGTCTCACTTCCTCATCTGTGTAGCATATTCTACAAATTAATTACTTGGCAGGTCTGAAATACCTGTTTTTATTAGGCTTTCAAAGACAGAATATCACACTTTATTCTTTTGAAGTAAATCACAGAGCACTATCAGTAAGTATCTCACTGCTCATTCCACCCTCACCAACCCCATTTATTCATGACCTATTTCATCCTTTTTTGATTTATGTCTGTTACATGCGTATGGCCATGAATACAAAATGTCTCCCTATGAATGCAAATAGGTCAATTGCTTGTGCAGATTTGGTTAAAAAAATTTGATACCTTTTTAGGTTCTTGTCTGTAGAAATCAGATGTAAAATATAGACCCACCAAAAGTGACAGTACTGCTATCAGGTGAAATGCCTTGCAGGCTCTGCAGGTTCACTAGTTTCAGGGTCAGGACCAAATCCTTTCTCATGAGAGTTATCCTTTAAAGACATCGGGAGGGGTGAGCAGATAATCCTTTTGGTGTTCAAGGACACCTTCTTTCAGTGTTCACTCTTCTCTGTGTTCAAGGACTCAAGTACTGTATCATTTGCATGTACAGTTTGCAGTTCCTGAGCAATAGGGCTCAGAAATATGTTGCTTTGGTCGGTCACAGATGACAAATGGTCATTATTTTGGATAATAATAAATAGCATTTTGAGAGACTGTGTTTTTGAAGAAGTCTTCCTCTAAAGAGGCAACTGAAGCTAGGGAAGTCAAATTCATCTTTAGCTCAGAAGTCTGTTCAATGTTAGGGTATCTGTCCAGTAGTATTTGAACGTTTCTAGGTTTCTGACATTTGGAGTTCATTTCCAAGAGACACATGCACCATATCAAAGGTCCTAGAGTCGTTTATATCTGAGATGAATGGAAACTGTGTGTTTGGTAAATAGATACTCTCTTTTGGGGTTTGGGGTTTTTGCTTGTTTGTTGCTTTTTCATTGTAGTATTGTATTAAAACAGAAGGTGGGATTCACACTGTGAATTGACAGCTGGGATGCGGTGTGTTAGTGTCTGTAAATGTGCTATGTAAACCTGCTGTAACCACTGAGCCCTCAAGGAACCTCTGCTCACCTCGGGAGACAGACTGATAAATTACCTTACCAGGAGCTGAGTAACTAAGCTTCTGCTGTGGTATTTCTAGACTAGCCATTTTGTTAGGAGAAGCTGTGCTGTTTCAAAGTGCTGTCTCCATTTACTGTATTTTATTCTCAAAACAGTTTTTCTAAACCTTAAGCTCTTCCTAAATCTGTTCCAGTCCCATTAAGGCCTAAATCAATGAGTGGACAGCTCAGTTAACAAGATTTTCTAGCACATACATCTAACATGCTGTCCCAGTTTCAAAGACAGGTATCTGCTAAAGAAGGCAGAAGCCTCCCTTAGAATAGGAAATGTAACCCCCTTCCCTCTGAATTAGTATAATTTTGAAATTAAGGGGCTTTCAGGNTCATTTCCCCACTATCTCGCCCCCCCTGCCCCAGGGGAATCTCAGCTAACAGGGAATTTCAGATAACAAACTAGCTAGTCACACCCATCTGAGAGCCAACTCTTTGTCTTTCTTAAGTACCCAGCCATTACTGTTCCTTAGCAACAAATGTGGGGAAAAATTCCTAAGAGAAAGAAACAAAAGGGAGAAGGATCCCAAACCCCAACACCTGCCGGTGCTAACAGAGGGCTCTTAAATTCTTCTGCAGTACACTGAAACAGATCTGTGTACTCAGTGCCATTCATACTTTTCAGACCTGCAGCCTTCTGCTCCTGCTTATTCTTCATTCTTCCACCCTACTGGTTGGAAAATTCCTTCCTTCTTGGGAATCCTACCATACCCTCTGTTGTCATGTTGAACGTAGGAAGTGACTGTTGATAAATCTGTGCCGTTTCTCTAGTTGCAGAATAATCAGAATATCAGAATGTTTCTAACCTTTTAAATGCCACTGTGTGAGAAAAGACTAGCAAACAATGCTGTATAAAATTCAAGGTGAAGATAACTACAGGTGGAGCGTCACACAGCAGGCATAGATGAAGTAGGAAGAGTCTTAAGGGATCTTTGGATTGAAACACAGGCGTGAACTTGTTGCTTATTTGAAGTAACAGATAGTGCATATTGTGTGAGAATATGAAGATTTCTGGAGCTCTGTGGTACTCCTCTGTGGTCTGTATCCTCAGCTCTCACAGGATGCCACTGTGAGGGTATATTGTAAGATATATTTTTGGCCTGCTGTACTTCCTGGCAGGTGTCACCTTTGCACCAGAATTCCTTGATTCCAGCTAGGTAAGCATACTGCTTCTCTGAATATGTCTTTTAACTAGGAACAGTGGTTATGAATTAGGGCATTCAGCTACCAACTGTGAACTTAAAATGCAATCCTGGTCTAACTGCAGGATCTGTTTTTTTCCTGTGGTGCTGTGAGCTGTGGAATATATCTTCCCCCATAGTCACTAGCTACATCACAACCTGTTTGCTCAGAAAAAAGTGACTGAATGCTTAAGGCACACATGGAAATACAGCCCTTCTAGACTTTATAATGACCTGCTATGGACCCTTTTGGATGCCTTTCATTTTAACTTCCTGTGGGAATATTTTGGTAGAGAAGAATCCGTATGTGTTGGGATACACTGATGTGAAGAAGCTGGTGAGCCTGGGAGTTGTCAGTGTGTCCTGCTGCTTCTTTTAAATTTGAAAGAGAAGCCCCTTTTTGGTACCAGTCTGAGGGAGAGGCTTGATAGAAATGCTACAGAGTGGTAATAGACGTTTCAGGAATGACTTAATTGAAGAGAAGGGTTCATCGTTTCCTGCTGGTTAGCTGAACTCTGAGGGCATGTGAACAAGGGCACTTGTATTTAAAATAATCCAACATTTCCTAAAATACACAAATTTCTTTTCCTCTCAGCAGGGCAACACCAGGCTCCTGATTTACTCCCAGAATTATTTCAGGAAATATTCTTTAACATAGTATGTATATTATAAAAGGCAAATGAATGGGAAAATGTCCTGGCATCTGTGAAGTTAGTGGGAAATTGATTTCAAAGGAGTCAAAGTTCAGCACAGTTGCAATCCTAGGGTAAACAAGGAGGTGAGTTTCTCAGTTTACAGTAATTTTTAATGGGTTTATCTGAATTAATTAATTGAAAAGTCACAGCTGTTTTAAAAGATGCTGCCTATCATCCAGAATTGTGTTTTCTGTTAGCATGAATAACTCAAAGTGAAATTACTGCCATTTGCTCCCTATTGCTTTTGAAATATTTTTTTCCCTTTCTTTCTTCCATGCATTTATAGGGCTCAGATTCCCATGGTGCTGCCAGATCTGTTTGGAAATTGAGTCACAACCATCTCATGATTGACTTCTTTTGGTATAACATGATAGATTTTTCTTAGAAATTCTTGAGTGAATACTGTTAATTTTAGATTTTTTTAAATGTTTTGCAAACATAAGCAGTGAATGTAAACCTCTCTGTAAAACTGAGAATCTTGGCCACCTTAAGAAATAGTCTTTAGCCACATCTCCCAAATGCTGCAAGCCTCTAAACATAATCTTCATAGTATATCAACTCTATCTGTGGATTTGATGTAAATATCTTTCATTATAGAAGTACTACCATTTTGCCTCCACAAAAAATCTAGAAAAATTATGGCAAAAAGTGCTATATTAGTTTAGACATCCAGTTCAAATATTAAATGGGATAACATGTAGTTAGGCTTATCCTGACTTCTTGTCTGTTGGTGAAAATGAACTTTCTGGCTGTCTTGATAAAAGATGAACTACCTTGACTGAAAACAAAACAAAGCAAATCATTGCTCTACTCCTCTCAACAACCCAACAATTTATAATTCTTTAGAGATCTTAAAATAAAGTTTTATTTATGGTTTCTTCCTCATCTTAAAAGTTGTATGGTTATGTATGTTGGAAAAGTATCATTGCCCAGAAATCTAATAGTAGTAAAGATTGAATGTATGCGTAATATATGTACCTTTTATTCAGTTTCAGATTGGAATCAGTGACAGTGGCTATCAGAATCAAACAAGAATAATTACAAGTACTGATGCCCTTTTCTGGGGATGAACTGTATTTCTTGACTGTCTAACAAAGTTACCAAATGTGTTTGTAATGTAGGAGGTACTATGTGAAATATATAACAGTGTAATATCAAGATGGTTAGGTTAGGGTGACAATGCCCTGGCATTGACTGTTTCACATGAAGATAAATCTAGGGTGATAAAAGGAGAGCTAAAATATGTTCAATAATTTCTTTTGGTTAAAAAAATATTTGTTTCTTTTATTGTTTTACGTGCGAGAAGTTATGAGATTATCAGCTCATTACTAACACGGCAGATTTCTTAAAGATATGTATATATGAAAACCTTTTTTTTCTTTCCTGAGAATGAGGTATTACCTCAGCATTACAAATTAGAATTTTTTTCTTATGACATTTGCATTGAGGGATTCATAAATAGCATGGTAGTGTGTTCATAGTGGCAACCCTTGACAGCTATCACAAATGGATGACTCAACTGAAAGAATAGATACTAGTCTTTCTAGGGCAGATGTCTGCAGTGGAAGAAACTGATATTTGGAAAAAGCAGTATGCTCTCTAGGCTCTTTCCTGAGAATTTGACAGGCACAAACCCACAGGTACGTGGGGCAGCTAACTGTGGAAATAATTGTGGAATCTGAGAACATAGTTCTTTTGCCGTTAATATCTATTGTTTACTTCTCATCTGTTGCAATGAAAGCACGAAGTAAAGGGTATGACATGAGATTTTTTGCTTTTCCTCTAAACTTAGAAGTAGGAAGATTCCTAGCAGATCTGTAATCTGCTTTGATTATCTAACCTGTAACTGCACAAATAGGAGAAGTTTTACACGTCTGTTACAGATCTCAGTGTAACATGATCAGTTTACAAATACAAATGTGTGTAGTTTTGCCTTTGAATACCACTTATCTACAAAGCTATTACTTCAGCAGTATCCAATCAATTCCTTCTTTTCCTTTAACAAGGGCAGGTAAGATTGGCAGTGAAGTTGGCTGTGATAATTAGTTGATTTTTTTTTTGTCATATAGAGGATAGGATGATGGAATTTAAGTGTAATGCATTACACTATGTGGGTTTTATGCACCTCTTAGCAGACTGATGACGTTGTCAGGTCTCATGGAAAATTCTGAAGCTGCTTAAAACTAATTTTCTAGAAACTTCTGTCAGGGATCCAAACTTTTGTATGAAAGAAAAGAAAAAGGTACATGTCAGACAAGAATATACAAGATGGCTGAAGATTAAAAGTAAAGCTGAATATGATTGCATACTTAGTTTTGTTATTTCTTGGATTGGGTAAGGAGCATCTGTGTCACCTGAAATATTTGTATCGTGTTACTGATATATCATCTGCTATGGAGGACTAATTATGGTCTGCTGCTGCAGTGACCACCAGTAAGTGGAGATGCTCAGGCACCTGTCAGCATCACTTTGGTTACTTGTGACAAATGTTTTTGAAGATAGAAGACAAGCTGGTCAATTTCCTTGAAAGCTTCTCCAGAAGTGATTGCATGTTCTGTCAGTTTATTAATTGCATGTTTCATATAATCTAACCATTGCTGTATGCTCCTGTATTACTCTGTTAGAGGGGAGTTGTCATTTTAGACTGCATACCTAGTCTGGGCTGTGTATTTTGATCAAGTACTACACTTCCCCTCCCCATAAAAACTAGATACTCCACAGATCTGGTTGCCATTTCTGTCTTCAGGAGGCATGAGAAGGAGGATCTAGGAACTTACAGGCTGTTGAGTCTTGTGTGAATCTGTGTGAAGTTGAGGCATAAACCATTTTCCAGGCTGGAAGCCATTTTCAAACATATAAGCATGGATTTGTGCAGGAGAAATGCTTAACCAATCTGATAGCCTCCTACAATAGGATATCTACTTCAGTGGATGAGGGGACAGCAGTTGATATGGTTTGTCTTAATTTAAACAAGACTTTTTCAATGTCTTCCCTAACATCCTCTTTTATAAGCAGATGAAATACAGGCTATCTAAGTGACAGTGACGTAGACTGAAAACAGATTGAATTGTTGGGCTCAAAGGGTGGCGGTAGGCAGGTTGGTAGAGAATGGTCAGTATTGGAGCCAATACTGTGAACTCTTTGCTAATGACCTGGATGATGGGGTCCAGTTCACCCTCAGCAAGTTACAGGATTGGACAGAGTGGATGATACAGAGGGTTGTGCAGCCATTCAGAGGGACAGGCTGACCTTGACAGCCTGGGGAAATGGACTGACAAGAACCTTACGAGGTTCAGGGGGGGCCTGGTGGACAAAAAGTTGCAAATGTGCAAGCCAAGCATCCCTTGGTTCTGGCCAGGATGGAGGGGGGGGGGTTAATTTTTTGTGGTAATAGGAGGGGATATGGCTAGACTCTAGAGGTTATTCTGTAACACCTCAAGTCATTGCTGGGGAGGCAGAAAGGGACTCTCCCAGGGAGAAAGGTTTCTTGCTGGTTGAGAAAACATGGTGGGGAAAGCCATCTGGTATTGTTTATTATTAGTGGTTTTTTGTTCCCCATGTGACTCGTTTCTTTTCTTGTACCCTCTGT
>VYZT01040808.1:0-27340 GCA_013400735.1 Pomatostomus ruficeps
CGGGGTACCGGCTGTGAGTTACCAGGGGTACCGGCTGTGGGTGACCCGGGGCACGGTGTGTGAGTTACCCGGGGCTGCGAGTTACCCGGGGCACCGGCTGTGAGTTACCCGGGGCACCGGCTGTGAGTTACCCGGGGTGCCGGCTGTGCTGCCGCTGGACACCGCGGACCGGCTGCACCGCACATGTTCCTACTTAACCCCCCGACCCCCAGCTGCAGCTCTGTTTTAGCAGCCACAGATCCCAGCAGGAGGCTCCAGGCGAGCGTTTCCTCGGACGTCCTGCCTATTATCCCAGAAAACTGCCATCGAAGAAATTTAAAGCTTATCGTGGTTTGTTTCCCTGGACCAATGAAAGTGTAATTCCAAATCTCTCAAAAGGAGTGGCCTGGGACAGAACACATCTTTTATGCATGGTGCTTTTGCCTTGTACATTATCCAGGTGCAGTTTGGATGGCAAAAATGAAATGGACTAATTAATCATAGGGGACATCTTTTTTTTTTTAATTGTCGTATTCCACTCATGAATCTTCTTAGGTAATTAAAAGAAAGATTCCATAAATTAACAGGCAGAATTAGCAACATACATGATGGCACCCCTAGAAAGTATTTTCAGTGGATTTGTCTTCATAATCATGTTATTGGCATTAGCTTGTACAAAACTATTATGAAATCATTTAAAACTGCCAAAAGATACTCCAAAGGTTTACAGAGTCTGGACAGTATGTTCAGGAACATCAGGCTACACCAGACAGAGACATCCTGGGGGGTGGCACGCAATTCCTTGATATTTCTTCTTTCTGTTTTGTTCCTCAGTTTGTGTCGACACAAATGGAAACTGCTTTAACAATTTCCAGAGCAAATCAAAGCCACATTTCATGCGTTCGTGTCAGGGGCAGAACAAACATTTTTTGTGCTGACCAGGGCTTTTGGAGTGAATGGACGCAGGATTGTTTCTCTGGTATGGAACTCTAAGTAAACGGTGTTTCTTTCACATCCTCTGTAAAAGCTGCTTGGGTGCAAGTGCTGATGGCTGCCACGGGATCTGCTGGTGTCCAGCACTGCGGGTGGGATGCTGGCTTAGTGACACCCTCAGCCTGCTCCAGCACAGCCACTCCTCCAGCTCTGCATCTCCCGGGCACGTAGCAGGCAAACCCCAAATATTAACGCTTCTGCAGCGCCTTTCCCTGCTGCACAGGGACAGAGCAGGGACTGCTGAGCAGGAGAGGGCACGGGGTACTTGCAGCCTCTCCACAGGGCGTCCTGCTGGCTGTCCTGCACACAGCTCAGCTCCCCTGAACCCTGCGGGCTCTGCTGGGCTGCCCTCGCCTGCCCTGGCTCTGCTGCAGGGTGCAGAGGGCAGGGCAGGGGCTCACAGCAGTGACTGCATCTGTGTGTGCAGGAGACATTTCACCCTGAAGGAGAATCTTACCCCACCCAGTAACATATACCTGTAGCAAATAAATAAATAAATAAAAACATGAGCCCAAGCTTTGTCGGAGCGAATATAATCCATTCTACCATCTTCTTATTTCCTGTCATTTATCTTTGCAGTGTCCAGAAAAGAGGACAAGCAGCTATTTATCCTCATTCCAGTCCTCCTGAGTCTGTCAATTAGCCTCATAATATTTATGTTGATCGGCCAGTGCAAGAAAAGGTAAGCACCAAGGCAGCCTGTCCAAGCAATGTGCTTTTATGTTGGTGTCTACAGCTATTTATAGCTGCAGTTATGACTGAAACATCACATGAAATGTCGAAGGGCCAAACATTAATGGATGCTGTAAGATTGGACACCAAACAATAGTTCGTTTTCAGTAAACAACCTTCCTGAGTGTGTCTGTTTCTGATATGAAATGCCCCTACAGCAACTCATAAACTCACTGCAGAGACTCAAACACTGCTCATAAGAGCTCAGGCTGCTTCTGCTAAATGCAGCAGTTACTCGCATGCACAGCAGCATAAATAAAGCTATTACCATGCCCCAAACCACTCAGGAGCAGAGATTTGTACTGGCTGTGTTAAAGCAGGGCCATTTTAATGGCTAAATCCTCATTCTCTCGGCACTCTCATCCCGGCTGTTTACATTCATGTCAGTGGCGGCACGTGGGGAAAGCAGATGCAGTGGATGAATTTGTCTGTTTTTGCTGAGGGTAATTTCTTCAGGTCTGAGGGGTCACATGCAGAGAAATGATCCCCCAGTGCTGATAACTCTTATCTTTTCCTGCTGACATATAGCATAAGCAAGCAGGAAGCTTTTCAAACAAGTCTTTTAAGACATCAGTCATGAGGGAGAACTGGCTCTAGAAATACCTTTGTGTGGTCCCCAGAGATGAGCTGACACCTGTTTGGCAGTCGAATGCACAGCGTCCCAGCCACACACTCCTTCATCTTTGCCTTCCAAATGTTTTGGTTTGTGAGATTGGAACAAAGTGTAGATGCTGCTGAGAAATCTGTGGAAAGCAAATGCTTCCTGCATTGCCCTGGGGATGTGGCAGTGTGACAGGGATGCTGTAGCACGTCCCCAGCTCTCTCGGTGCTGGCAATAACAGTGTGTGTCCATTCCAGGTCCCCAGCAGGAAAGCCATCACAGGCATCCGTGGGGTGCTAACCCTGCCCGTGCCTGCTGCGCCGCTTGTGTCTGTGGGTGGCTCGTGGAACAGCATCCCAAGGACAGCCGAGGAGCCCTGAGCTTCCTGCAGCCCGGCTGGGCCTTCCCTGCCTGCCGCTGTTTGTGCAGCCAGCTGTTTGCAATCCCAGTCCTCAACAGGCCCAGGAGAACTGGAGGGGCTTAAACTGACTGCAGGGAAACTGGGAGATCGAAACGGACTCTGAAGCAAGGTGTTTGTGACACCAGGACAAGGGAGGAAAGAGAGGCAGTGGAAACTGCCATGAATAAAGATGGCGGGTTGTTCTGTGGGTTTGTTTGGGTTTTTTCTTTTGTAAGGACCCCAGAAATCTGTCAGCAGGACTGACACTGAAGGGCAGCACCCCCCACACAACGCTACCTGCATGCAAACAGCTGCACCCAGCCCCTCCACCCCACCTTGCTCTCACCATTTCATCCCTGTCCCCAAATACTCAGCCTGCTGAGAGCATCTGAATGCCGAGCAGGAGCTACCTGAGATGTTTATTTCTTTAGCTGATGTGCCCTACCTGCTGAACAGCTCAGGTGAGGAGGCCTTGAGAGAAACTTTTGCTCTAAAGAGGTATGACCAGAGCTACTGCAAAGGACAGAAGATCAGAGGAGAAGTGAGGGTTGCTGCAGCAAATGTGACATGGGAATTTCTCTAGGAAGTGGACACTGGCACCAGAATTCAATGAAGTATGCCTGATGTTTCTCAACACCATGTATTCAGCTGATGAAATTGCTGGCTGATTTTTTAGGAACAATGATGATGGAAAAAAAAAATCGCCACTGGATGAGACACCCTTTTCCAAGCCCATTCTGGGTTTTTTTGGTCAAAGAACTAACCAAGGAAAACAGAGAGGCTTAGTGAGGTTTCATTTCGTCTGAACAACCCTGAAAACGTGTTTTCTTGCAGGAGCATTTACTCAAAGTGGGAATTTCTAATGAACAGCGGATGCTCAGAGAGAAAATCAGGTTTGTGTCAATCAGCTACGTAAAGAGCCATACTAATCCAATCAGGAACAAAACAACACAGCAAGTGCTTTCTTACACATGCAACTGCAAAATTATTCAATCATTATCAGCTGTTTCCACTGCTAAATGGGCAACAGCCCAGTGTAATTTGGGGAGCAACCAAGAGAGGGAAGAACCAGGAAAAAAATGGTCTGTGCATAGACTGAGGCAGAAATGAAGTTTCCTGGTTGTTGTGATTCTGCTGAGACACAACCTCTGCCTCTGCTGGCTCCTGGGGCTCCTGGGCAGCCACCATGGGATGGCTTTACTCAGAAAAATTTGGATTTTCAGAACCGCCAGCCCCTTAAGCAGTTAAAATGTCTACTAAAAACACGTGAGTGCATTGTGAATGTCCCCAAGGGGAAAAGTAGGGCAGGCAGCCAGAGCCCAGCCTGGTGTCCTGGGGACATACAGTGAGATCTCAGCTCCTCCACCAGGTGGGAATGCTGTGTACAGGGACAAATGCTGCAGCAGCCCCAGCCTGCTGGATGGGTTCAAACTGGGCTGAAGCCTCTTGTCTAATTTTGCCTGAAAAAGAGGTGAGAAGGGAAGAAGAATTAAAGCGCATGGGTGCAAGTAAGAGATAGCAAAGGGAAGGCTGTTGTACCTCCACAGCCAGAACTCACCCCAAAAAAGATCAGAGCTATTTCAGTAACCACAAAATATAAAAGTTGGGCTGAAGGCTGCCTAGAAACCTGCCTAGTAACAGAGTGATAAATTAAGTACATCCACTTATGGAATCTGTACGCGGCAGCTTTCAGGAGCATTTAGGTAAGGAGAGCTGGGCTTGGCCCCGGTGCAGGGCTCCCCAAACTCCTCCCTGCAGAGGGTCCTCACCGCAGCAGCAGCAGAACACCTCCCACCCACCTTCTCTCAGCACCACATCTGCAGCATTGGCAGTTTAGCCCTGAGATGGCCACTTGCCTTCCTAACACCCTGAACCTTGCTAGAATTTCAGCAGTGGGGTTTTTATCCTGTGTTCATAGAATTATTGTATTTCTTTCACCCAGTAGTCTCATTAGAGTGTTTTGATTCATTTGCTGTAGTCCATAATTAATAATTTTAGTAAAGGACTTTTAAAATCCCTCCTTTGGCATGCTCTGCTCTTATTGTTCCCAGGTCAAGTCTGGGTTCCACGTACTTTTACCATCTAAGTTCCACATGTTTGGTGAGACATCTTTGTCTTAGCATACCGTTGAGGTTAGAGTCTTCTTTCTGTCTCTGACTGATAAAGTCTTAGAGCCATTTGTTGAATAAACCCAACTTTTCCTACAGAGCTTTTTCGTCCCTAGAGATTGTCAATACTTGTCACACAATACCAAAGCATGATCCTGTGCATGCTGCAGGGAAATGCAAAATCAATTTAGTCTGTCATATCCTAACTGCTTTTGGGAAGTACCAAAACAGGGAAGATGAATGCCAAGGTCTCTGAACTCAAAAATTGCCCTTCTCTCACTGAGATATATTTTCAAGCTGCCAGCAAGAGAATAATTTGAAGATCAGTTTACAGTCTGTTTCCTCATATCCATCCTCATATTTTTAATTTTTGCTGAGTGTCCTCTCAATACAAGTGTTTCAACCACTATCACTTGCCAGTGGCTGCGAGACAGAGAGCAAAGCTGGCATATTGCACAGGAACACAGGAATTTCCACCTGAACATGAGCAGGAATTCTTTACTGTGAAGGAGACAGAGCACTGGAACAAGGCTGCACAGAGAGGCTGTGGAGTCTCTGGAGATATTCAAAAGCTGTCTTGACACAATCCTGACTAAAGTGAGCTCGGGGACCCTGCTTGAGAGGGGTTGGTTGAACAAGATGAGCTCCAGTGTTCTCTCCCAGACTTACCCATTCTGTGACCTCTCAGGAACTCTTTACTCCTCTTGCACCTGAGGAAATGGAAAGGTGGATGTTGCGTCTCACCGGCTGAGGCATCTCTGCTGAAATTTTCCGTCTTGTACAGGCACTAGAAATTCCATGGCCACTGGGTGTCAGCATCTGTGCTTGGATGCAGGGGACGTGGAAAGCAGGTGCAGCATCGGTGCAGCCAGATTTTGGTATTTCGTGCATGAAACTTAAATAGAGGGGAATGGCTCTGTCACCGCAAGGAAGAGGAGTCTTGTTCTTTCTGTGCTGCTGAGCAGAGAGGCCTCACACCTTTGCCCCATCCCTTGGCTCTGGTGTGACCGAGGGGTAACAGCTCCTTGTGCCTCGTGGCATCCCGACCACGGCCCAGTGCTGCCACACTGCCCACAGCCGTGTCCCCAGGACATGTGCCAGCCAAAACCAGCCCCTGCCACAGGCCTGCCCCGCTCATGCCACTGAGTACCACAGAAATGCCCCAGCAGCCCAAACTGGGGGCTTGGCCGGGCAGGGACTGTGCCCTGCTGTGTGCCCCTGCCTCACGCTGGCACCAGCTCCTCACCCCTGAGCCACCATGGAGCTCAGCACCCACCCCTGAGCCCCTGCAGCTCCAGGGAGCACCTGGATCTTGGAAGGACAACACAGCCCTCCTGGCTGCAGCTTCTGGATGCCAAGGCTTTGGGAGTGCAGTAGCTAATGATTTAATCTAAAATCTAAAGAGCTTCCCAGGCCATGGCAGGTGTGCAGCTCCCTGCCTTGTACGGCATTTGTACTTTTGAGAGCATTGTCAACCTCTTTATTTCTACGTGGAAGTTAAATTTCCTCAGGAGGGTCTCTGGTTTTCACAGCTTCAAGGCAAACAAATACAGCTGAGGCGTGTGCTTAACAGAACAATTTGAGGCAACATATTGTGGCTGAGCTGTCTGAACAGCTGAAATGGCTCTGCAAACCGTCTGTGTCAAGATACCCTTCCCAGAGTACAGAGATAAAACAACCAGCTGAAAAATGACAGACACCACAAGGCTTAACCCAAAATTGAGGATTCATGTCCCTGCCATCCTGGGCTGCTTGCCTCCCGTGTCAGATCTGCAGCCAGACACAACACGGGACTGCTGCATCCAGGAAATAAAATGCCATTTCAGAAAGTCTTACACTATACAACACATTTAAAAAAAAAAAAAAAAGGAAGCGAATTTAAAAATATTAAACATGGTTTTGATATTTCCTTTCTTCATGGGTCTGCCCAGGAAACAATCTCAGTGTTTAAGTGGCTCTCAGTGCAGGGAGAGCTGAGTGTGGGTGCCTCCTTAAGCAGGGAGGCTGGATGAGCACGGTGGCAGCACTGCTGTGGTCCCCAGCGGTGTGTGCACTCACCTCTGGCAGCAAGGACAGCCTGCACACACCTCTGGCTTCTCCGAGAGGCCAAATGAGGTTGTATTGCCTTGCCTCTGGTGGAAGGTGTGAAAGGCTCCTGCAGCTGCAGTGAGGGATTTGAGCCATGGCCATCAGAGATCATCCACAAACGAGGGGTTTTGTTTCCTTGCCTGGGAAGCTGTGAATGGAGGTGACAAAGCCATGTCACACCTTTGGTGTGCTTGGATGTCCCCCCTCAGCAGAGCACCAGCGACTTGCAGGAGTTATTTTCCTATGGGGAAAAAAAAAGTACTTAATATCAGGGGTTTTTTTACAAACCAGGGAACACCTTTCTTTAATGTTATCTTTGTGATTTAAAAACAAATGAAGGGTGGCAGAATACTCTTCACTGGAATTCATGCAGTGATGGAGAAAAACCTGCACAGCAAACAAACACGCAGAGCTGGACCTTCCTAGGGGTGACAGCCTCCCTCCACGGCTGCCCTTGGCCATGGCACCCACCCCAAGCACCCTCCCTGCATGGCTGTGCTCAAGTGCAACTCCAGGAACAGCAAACAGGGGCCAACAGTGTGTTAAAGCACCCAGAGCAACAGCTGGCCTGCAGGAGACACCAAGAGCAGCAGCACACACAGATGTGAAGCTGCTCTCGGTTTTAGCAAACACAGCCAGGCAGTGCTCTAAGTGCAGGTGAGTGCAACATGAAATGGCTGCAGGATATTTACACAGGGGAAGGAAAGAGAGACAGCAGACACAGGATCCCATCCCATCTCTAGGTACACAAATATCCTCTGTACCCTCTCAGGGTCTGACTGCAGAGCCAGGGCTGCCCAGGGAGCCTGAGAGAGTCATTGTGCCACCCAGAGGTCCCCACCTGATGCATAAAGCCCAGAAGAGAACAGTCCTTGCCTTTTATCTGATCATGTTCCAGCTCTTAACTCTTGAAATGGAAATACGTCCCAACCTTTGGGACTCTCAGATTGATCTTAGCTGGTAGCTGCCCAGAAGTTTGTACCCGTGATGCCAATTTATTTAGAAACACTCATGCTGAGAAAACAATAACCTCGTTGCCTGGCAGGTTCAGCAAAGTTCACTTTTAACAACAGAGAGCTTAAAAGGCCAACAGCACAATTTACTGAAGCAAACCCATGAAATTCCTGGCTGCAGCAACAAAGGAAGGTGTTTAAAATGCCAGGCAGTACAAGCACAAAGCAGGCTCAGCCCAGAAAGCTCCTCACCAGTGTTTGCTCAGCTACACCAGCTGAAGGCAGCCCAAGAGGACGTTACCTCGGGCTGTGGCTCTCCTGAGCAGACAGAAACCATCCCCAGTGACACCGAACGTCCATGAAAATGCTGTTGCATAAACAAAACCCAGCTTACGTGACTGCAGGCAGCCAGGCTTGGGCCAGCCAAGCTGGTTGATTCCAGATGCATCTGAGAATGCAAGTGAAATATTGCTCCACAGAGTTTGGGAGCACGCAGCCTTCGCAATGCCTTGACTTCATCTTGGCCTGCATGTGGGAGATGCACTGACTTGGCTTGGCCTCGCCTGCCTGCCTCCAAAATCGTGGTATTCTTCATGGCTTTCCTAGGACTTGAAAGGACCCGAGCCCAAAAATAGCTTTCTCTCTTCAGGATGTTTGTTCCTCCCACACTTCGGGGCGTGTCTCTGGGGAGGTGCTGCTGTGCAGATGCCTGGCTTGGTGCCTGAGCTCTGCCAAACCAGAGGCTGAGACAAATGGGCTGACCTGGGCCCTCCTGCTGTGCCTATGGGATAAATTCCTGTGTGAATGCAAGAGCTGAGCCCTCAGTGAGGTGCTGCTTCTGCTGCCTCACCAGGAAGGGCAGTCCCAGACCTGGAATACCCCACTTGTTGGAAGCCTGCTTCTAATTCCTGCTTTATTTCCTGCTTTCTGTATATCAGTGTTTTCCTCTAGCCTAAATAGCTCCTCTCTCTCCTTACTCAGAACAAGCACTCCCTGATATCCTGATGGAGAGTTTTCTTCACCCATCTTTGGCTGCTAGGAGGAAAAAGCCAAGGTTTCTGCTCCCTTCTCATCAAAGGCCCTGCCTGGACTTGTGTCCCCTCACTGTGCCTATCACCAGGGCTGCTGCTCAGGCCCAGCACCCAGGCCCACCCATTCCTTACAGCCAGAGTGGCAGCTGCCTACAGAGCAGCAGGGAATCACCTTCATTCACCCTCGGGGTAAAGGCCTGGCAGAGGAAAAGCACCACGGCTGCCCATGGTCTGCTGCGCTGCACAGCCAGGGACTCATCCCTGCGCTGTGCTGAAAGCCACCACAGGACAGCCTGGGGCAGGGTCCAGGCAGTTTTGTGTTCAGTGCACCTGGAGAAGGTACAGGAGAGAACAAATGCTCACTCGAGGGTTATCCCACCCGTGCTCCAGCCTTGCAAAAAGAAAGGGGGGAGTACTCAGCTGAGGGGCTCAGACCTCTCCGTGGCTTCACCGGGGAGTCACTGCAAGCTGTGGATCCTCTCTGGAGCCATCCTGGACATGAACCACCGGTGCCTCTAGGAAAGGAACCCCCAGCACAGCTGAGATCTCTGCTGGGCACTTGCACCTACCTGTTGCTTGGAGCAGTGTCAGGATCTTTGGGAAGTGAGGGCTCCGCTGGAGAGTTGTCCTCCCCAAAATGTCACAGAAGAGCTATTCTTGCTGCCAGCCAGGGAAAAGGACCCTGACTAAAATCTTCAGTGTCTTTGATGAGTATCCATCACTGGCACCCGCCTGTCCTGCAGAAGGAGACACTAACATCAGCAGCACACACAGATGTGAAGCTGCTCTCAATTTTAACAAATGCAACCAGGCAGAGCTCTAACAGGCACTAGTTCACAGATTTTTTTTAGTGTATCAGAAATTTAAATCACTCAAAATGCCACAATTAGATCCTATTAAAAATAGACATTGGATAATTTGGCTGTATTTTAATTAAACATTAATTTATCCAATTTATGCAATTCAAGCATAGGAAAATTCAGAACAGTGGATTTAACATGCCCCTGTGTGGTGCTGCATGATTCAGTTTTCAAGTCACCAAGTGTTGGTACCCACTAGGGTCACAAAGTAGCCACCATTGTCCCAGGAAACTGCTGAGGAAATTGCATTTATCTGCTAAGAGATCCTTTCATTTTTGGTGAAGCAGAACATAAGACAACATCCATGGGAGATGTAATACAAAAGAAGGATGGCTCCAGAGTCTTGATTTTCCACAATAATTTGTCACTCATTGTCTGCTGTGAGCAGTCTCTATAATTCTATTGTTGTCACCACCCCAGAGCAGGCAGAGTGACTTGGTCTATGTCACCACTAGACACTTTCCCACCTGCCACATCCTCCCCAGACCCCTGGAGCTGTGGCCCAGGAGGACGGGCTCCTGCAGCCTTTTCTGTGGTTCAGTGCTCGGCAAAGGGAGGGGTGAATCCCACCGGGCCTTGTGCCGGGACACGCTGTGCTGCTTCCTAAACAAGCACCCTCCTGGAGGGACCCTGTGGGAGATCTGCCCCAGCAGAAACCCTGCTGCTGCCACGCTCCCTCCACATGTACCCACGCACCCTCCTGCTGTCAGCAAAACCTGGGATTTAGGACAATCTTAAGCGAAATTTTTCAGCGTGCAGCTCATGCATTTGACTGCTTATTAAAGGTGTTCTGGTGTGGTTCTTTCATCAGCAAGTGTGCCTCGTTGCATTGATTGTCTGTCTTGTAGAGATCCCAAACGCCTCACCTGCAGCCTCTCCATCTCCCGTTGCTGTGGGATTGCAGCATCCCTGCACAGCTGAGAGGGAACGACACATCCCATGGGTGTTTTCGGACAGCTTCAGAGCACAGGTTTCGGTGTGTGTAAAAGCACAAAGCGGAAGCCCTGAGACTTACAGAAACACGAGGGAGAGACAGAACAGACAATAACAACTTCATAATGAAAAATGAAAAGAAGAAAAAAGGCATTTTTTTGATACCTGCACCCCCACAAACTCCATTATGACTGGAACAGCCCCCATCTCACAGTGGCACCAGCTCATTTGATCTCCCCGTTACAGGTTTCCTCCCTGGCTTGTCAAATACTCCCATTTTTTCAAGGGAAGACTAAAGTGTGATGATATCTCCTGTGGCTTTCTGGGGTCTCTGGGATGTGTGGGTTCATGTGTACACACATCTGTCTGTCTCTGGCCTTGCGCTTCACCTGCACAAGGCTTGGTGGCCTTTGTATGCCTTTCCTAGGAAAAAGCTTCTGATGCCTTTTCCGCTCCTGAAATGGAGACAAAGCCAAGTGCAGTTCTTGGCACGCAGTGATCCTAATGATACTGTGACACAGGGAGGAATCCCATCCAAGAGACATCTGCTCCTTTATCACATGACGGGCTCTGCTTTTGGAATGCACAATTTGTCTGCCACAGTATCAGGCACCCTTCTGCAGCTCAAAGTTAAACGATATTTCTGGAGGGTTGCTTGTGGTTTGCTTTTCCTCCTTAAAAGATGGAATTTCTTTGGAATTTTCATCTCTCATGGCTCCAGCACCTTGGATGCTGGCTGGGCAGAGCACTGGGTACTCTCCATACCAGCGATGAAAATCTTCACAGGGCTCTCCAGAAGAAAGGCTCTAAGGATTGTTGAGTATCTCTGCGGAGAAAACAGCAAGAACCACACTGTTCACGGTGATTACTCACACATCACCTAACATTTACATCTCTGAATTATCACTCAAATAAAAACTATTGCAGACTCACAGTGGTTCAGACAATAAAGAGCTGTGCTGAGGTGGGATGCTCAAGACTCCTCAGCATTGGCTCTGAACCATGAACCTCCCAAATCCTACAGCCTCTGGGTAGCTGCTCTTCCCTTCAGCAAGCACAGGATGGGAGGAGCAGGACTTCTCCTCAAAGCACAGTGTGTGAGGCACACACAGGTCCCCAGAGCCACCAGGGCTGATCCCGCGGGAGCTGCAGCCCAGACCTGGCTGTGTGGGGCACCACGGAACAGATGGAGATGAGCCTGCTCCGGCCAGGAAACCAGGGCTTTGTGCCTGAACACCGTGGCCAGCCTTGCTTCTGACCTCGGGCAGGGGAGACTGCAAACCCCTACAGCTCAGGAAAACACAGCTCTGACCTGGGCTGCCCCGGAGCAGATTCCCCAGTGCCAGCCCCGGGCAGGGTCTGTTTGCTGGGGCAGAGCCTCGTGTGTGTGTGCTGGCCCCGGGGCAGCTGCCTGCACAGCTCCATCTGCTCTGGGAAACAAAGGAGTCAACACATCCCAGCCTCCAGCCATTTCCCAGGAATTATCTTCACTTCTTCTGTCCAAATCAAAACAAACCACAAACCACAGACACTCTTTGTAAGACAAAACCCATACCTGAGCTGGGATTTGAGGACTCACACAAAGCTTGCAGCAGATGTTCCCACAAGACAGCCCCAGGCAGGGCTTCTGGAGGCACCACCACGGTTAATGGCTACATCTCAGGAGAAGCAAGGGAGCTGTGGGGACAACTTGACTTTTAAGTTAAGTTTCAGAGAATGAAATCAATTCTTCAAATTCACATAGTTTAAAAAATGCAAATTTTAACAGTTATTCCTGGAGGGAGCCATTTGAAGAGGGAGAATAGTCTGTCACTCCTTTCACATTTAACAAGTTTTGGGGTTGGGAGTGTTGGGACATCTGCTGACACTAATTCCTGTGATTCAGCAGCTGTGGGCTATCCTTCAAGTATACGTCCCTATCCTCGTTTTTTGTTGCTGGTTTGGTTTTTTTGGTCAGGACATATTTTAAATAGGGACAGAGGAAAGAAAGAGAGGGCATGTTCACTTATTTATTTTCTGACAGATCATGAAAAAGAAAAAAAAAAGAATGATTAAACCAACAAACTTTCTTTAATAAATTAATAGCAGCATCACAAAACCCTGATGTGAATGACCCAGAGAAAGCTGGGTATGTGACAGTATTTAACCATCCACAGAGGTGTTCTCCCCGCAGGCTGGGAGGAACGCAGGCGCTGTAAGGCAGTCCCTCGGCTCTTCATCCAAACCAGAGATGGACATCGGCACGGGTCCGGCTGAGGTTGGAATATTTACAGTTCTGGCGCTGGATTTTTTAAAAACACTTATAAAAATTCTGAAAATTCTCTGTTCAATTCTCATTATTTACATCCAAATAGAGCAGGTTCCCTTTTTGCCCATACAACAGAAGCGGCAAGGGTGAGACGTGAAGGCTCCTGTGCGAAGACAATGCCTGTGTGTAACCTCACACTGAGCTCCAGGATGCTGTGGAAAATGAGCTTTTCACAGCACTCACACATGTGCTAGAAGCTACTGCAACTCAACTTATTGCTAAATGCTTTCCAAGTCTGTGGCTGGCTCTTAAATATATAGATATGTGTGTATATATAAGCACAAACTCACACCTATATATACACACACACATATACGTGTTTGGAAGAGATGTGCTATAAATTCACCCAAAGGGGAAAAAAAAAGAATTTAAAATGCCATGTGATTTTTCTGATTTTTCTGTATTGTTTGAGATAATAAAATCTGACTCAGGATAAAGGGCAGTCACTGAAGGTGCAAGTTTGTGTCTCTGGCCAGTCATTTTCCTACTGATTACCTGACTCTTTGGAGAGGCAAGTGGATTCCCAAAAATTCAAGCCCATGTTGGTACCTGCAGGCTGGCACATGGAGCAGCTCTGCTGCCTTCTGCAAGCACCAAGCTGCACCCTGCACTGGGATTTCTCATCTGCCTGCAGGAAGTACCATGGATTTATCCCAGGAGGGATGAGGGAGAAAAGAAAATCATCATCTTCAATGGATCAGTCTGGGATGCACCCAGCAGCAGATACAACCCACAGGTTGTGTTTTAGCAGTGGCCTCTGTGAGGTTGTTGCTGCACACAGCAGGGCAACAGCACAACCTCACCTAAAGCACTGGCAGAACGTTCCAGTTCTTCTACAAGTTGATTTAAATGGAATGAACACAGCAAGCTTAGAGTACCAGCAATTCATGTAAATAAAATGCGATTTATCCATGCCTAGTGTAAGCTTCTCTGTTCTGACAATTATCTTAGCCAGAGGCTGTCAGTGATGCTAAATGTGTCCGTGTTAGATGGGCACTGCAGCATCTGTGTAGCAGTTAATGAAGATATAAAAACCTTATGGGCAATATCTGGCTTTAGACAATACTCCACACAAGGAAATCTGCGTGAGAGGCATCACCCCAGAGGCACAGTGCCAGAAAGACACGGTGCCTCGGAGGGTTTGTGTACACAGGAATGCAGAGGAACATTAATTCAAATTATACATGGTGTGTATTAAAAGTAGATTACTTAAACCGTATCCAATCCCAATGTGGATGCTTTCATTAAAGATATAAGTGGCATTAATATGATATACTATAATTTACTTTGGGAGTAAAATGGAATAAATCAAATTTAAAAGTTACTCCAGATGAATATTGCATGTGGACTAGCTCCAGGCCTGCTTCCTTGCTGCCCCTGGTCACCGTTTGCTTTAGAACCAGCAAATTATTGCAATCATGTGCTCTGCTCAGCTCTGCCCACCCCTCCTGAGACAGGAGCAGGGACCCTCACTTAGCCTCTCCCCCAGCGTCCCCCAGGGAGGCTCATCCTGCTCCTCACAGCCTGAGCCTGGCCAGCAGCACACCCAGAGAACCTCCTGCTCTGCGTGCAGAGCAGCCTCCTGTCACCAGCACTGTGCTGAGAAACAAGAGCAAAGCTAAACCAGCTCACGAATAACAAGGTGTGAGGAGCGAGCGGAGCAGAGATTTGGCTCTTGCAAAGGCAGAGTGCTCTTCTTCAGGCAGCCAGAGCCCCTGGTCCTCCCGCAGCCTGTGCAGGCAGTGCTGGCCACACCGAGCACAGCCTGCTCCATCCCAGAGCTGATGTTATCTGCAAGACCAAGGGAGGGCTTCTAATGAATCGCAGGCCTTGCATTTACTGAATGTTTGAAACAGATAACTGGGGATTGCTCTGCTTCTCATGCTGCTTCTCCAAGTCTGAAAGTGATCCCAGCCAGGACTGCAAAACCACACCAGGACTGCAAAACCACACCAGGACTGCATTCCCTGCCCTCCTTGGGGGAGCCAGAACCTCCTGAGGAATGGAAAGAAAACAGCAGGATTGGAGAGGGAGCCAGAACCTAACAAAGGCCCCTTGAAGTGCAAGATTGGCCCAGGATGGCAGAAGCCACTACACATAACAGGACATGTCTGGCCAGGTGCCTGCACGGCCACCACGCTTCTGTGATGTCTCTCTGCCAGGTTTCTGTAAAGTCTTTACACGGCACAAATAGGGGTGAGGATTTAAAGTATATATTTACTGTCAACTTGAAAAAGAAAGTTATACTGACCAAGTCTAATAGCATGTATTTGATATATAACTATTAACGTGCCATTCTGGACTCCAGCAAATTCCACCTGAGATAAATATTCAGCATTTTTGTTCATGCACTGGAAGAAGAATTCAAACATTTTGTCCATGACATATGCAAAGTAACTAATAGTTCTGATCTAGTATTAACAGTAAATATAGAACCTTAAACTTCACTGCAGTATATTAATATATATTATTTTAAGTACTGGACTGGAAAGACAACTCTTTTTTCTCTTTAAAAAAAAAAAAAAAAGCTTTGTTCAGAATGCAATATTTACATTGTCCTTGGACCGACACTTACATTTTTACACAATACATTTGCGCTACAGATAGACCGTAGCACAGGTCTGCGTGAGTCCCTTTCACACACAGCTCACTCTTTCACTTACAACGTTACAGCTGTTTATGGAGAGCTCGGAAGTCCCCGGTTGCATTTCGAGGCCCTCCTCAGCTTCGTCTAGTTCCATGCTATTGAACTCATTCCCGTTTCGATAACTAGTTAAAGTCAGGTCTTTCCCGTATAAAGCTGTTGAAGCCACATTCAGACACTGGTTCTGCCGCAGCGCTGATTTTTTGCCGGGCCTGTACTGGCAGCGGATGTAATTGGAAAAAGCCCTGCGGTAGGTTTTGTTGAAGAGCGTGTACACCAGGGGGTTCACCCCCGAGCACACGTACCCCACCCAAACAAACACGTCCAGGAGCTCCCCCAGGAGGTCTTTGTCGCAGGCTTCCTTGCAAAGGACAGACATGACATTAGTGATGAAAAACGGGCACCACATGATGAGGAACAAAAAGAAGACGATGCCCAGGACCTTGGAGGCCCTTCGCTCGTTGTTGATGGACTGCATGGTCCCCTTGCGGAAGAGCACGGCCTCCTTGTTCACGGGCGAGTTCAAGTGGGATGCGCCCTCGTGGTTGTGGAGCATTGAGATGTTCTCGGTGTTGTTTTCCTTCTTGAGGCAGTTCACGCTGCTCCTCCTCTGCTTGGGCACCTCTCCGCACATGAACACCGTGGCCTGTCTCTGCAGCACCTGGACAGTCAGGCAGTACGTGATCACCATGATGATGAGAGGGATGAAGAAAGCCATGAAGGACCCAATGAGGACGAAGTTCTCGTCATTGAGGACGCAGGTCCCATTTACAAACACCCTGGAATCGTCCTGCAAACCAATGACTGGAATAGGCATCGATATCCCTAGAAAATGAAACAAGAAAACCCCGTTACCTGGGCAGATGGGGCTCCAAGGAGGCAGCAGAGATGATGCAGGTCCTGCATGCATCCAGCCGCTGCCTAAAGCTCTTTGGAAGAGCAGTTACTGCTTCCAGGTGGAAGGGAAAACATGAAACACTTCTGGGAGCACAGCTCCAGGGTACGATACCCTCCTCCAGGAGCAGCAGCAGCTTTGCTGTGCCCCACACTGACTCAGGGAATGCAGCCTAACTCCCATTTTTCTAGCATTAACTGGAATTTGTGGGTGTAGGAAAGGCAGTCACCACTCTGCTATGTTCCAGCTGACCACTCCATACCTTCCAGTTTGGGAGGGTTTTGAAATCACTGACATAGGGTAGCATGAGCAAATGAGCAAAAATGAGCAAATTTTAAAGAGAAAAAGTTTCAAAATAGGAAAGAGTTACGGCTATGAAGATTTAAAAGCAAGATTCTTGCAGTAATTTAAATAATCCTGATACATAAATGGCCACCTTTGCCATGGCATCACAGACACAGGGAAGCAAAGCTCTGGATCTCGGGGTCCGTGCGGACAATCTCAGTGCTAACAGACCGTGGTCTCTGCAAGACACCACTCAAATATTTTCCACACGTACTGAGATCCAAACTTTGTCCCTTGATCTGTGAAGCTCAGTCCCACATCAGGACAGACACAAAACCTACCAAAAGCAATGCCAGATTTTGGAATACCACAACCCGTGTGTGCAGGAAAACACAGAAAACATGTGGTGGGCCAGATCTAGTTTGAGCATTGTGGGTTCATCCAGTCCTGCTTCGTGTCTTTGGCAAGTACCGGAACTTTAGGGTCAGAAGCTTCAAAATGGGTACAAACTGGGGCAGCTGTAAGCATTATACCTTAGAAAAGTCTGAAGCAAGAATTTGCATCCAGATCTTGTTTTTAAAATAACCTTTGAGAGATTTATCTTCCATGAATCCTTGGTCTCCTTTTTAACTCCACAATACTCAGGGGCATACAGTTCCTCAATCCCTCTGTTTGTCACCTCAACAGTGTTTCTTGCTCATTTAAATTTGCTGCCTGATCATTTCCTTTGACTCCCCTCAGTTCCTCCACTGTGAGAAACAGTGAATAATCACTATCTGGTCACCTTTTCCACCTGCTTAGTGATTTTATAGACCTGTTATCATCTCTCCTGTGTGACATCTCTTTTCGAGCTGAAGAATGCTGCTCTATTCGCTCTCCTCATGCCAAACTGATTCTATGCCTTTGATTACCTTTCTTCATTTCTTTTCAAGTTCCTTTCTGCCCTTTTAAAGAAACAAAAGCCCCTGCACATCCAAGCAATTAGAGAGCAACAAAATGAAATTGTGCTCCCCTCTGGGCACCTGGCTGTCATGGAGCACCACTCCTCAGACACGTCTGTGGCTGGCCATGCCCTCCTTGAGCTCCTCCACCCAAGAAATAACCACCACTGAGGCTACTGTTGTGCCTGGATTGCTTTCCTGGAGTTGCTGTGACCATCACAGGTCACAGAGCTAATCCTGTGGGACTCTGCATTTTTAAACAGGAAGAATGACATGCTAAAGAGATTAAGCGGGGCATTTTTCCCACTGCAGCTAAGTGTTTTTCAGGATTCTGGAGAATTCATCTGCAATTTGTCATTACCAGAAAATTACCATTTGGCAGTAATTAAGTGACGGAATTTCTTCTGAAAATTAATGATTATAAATGCCTTCTGCGGTTGTAATGTGTTTTTTTAGCTCAAGTGTTAGATTCAGGATTTACTCTTCTTTCCCTCTCCATGCCAATGTTCATCAGCTCACCCTTGGCAAGGCAGCTGCCTCCTTTCTGATCTGTTACCTCTTCTCTCACTTGTGCCAATTCCTTGGGACTGCAACAACCTTCATCCCCTAAACCCGTCATTAAAGACATCATCCTAATGCCTTGGCTCCATCAAACCACAGACACCTGGGAAATGGTGCAAGTTAGACTGAGCACTCCTTACACGAAGAAGAAATCTGAATTAAATCAATGGCATTACACTGGATTTATATTTGCATGGATAATTTTCTGCTTTAGTGCCCTCAATAACACCTACCCTTTGAAATAATACTCCAAAATGAATGGAAGTTCATTCACGAAGTAGTCATCACTTAAGGTGGTGTTATTGCTTTAGCCAAGGGAAATGAGATGAGGTTTCGGGATATCTTCACCATAAACTGACATTTATGTGACACACATAAAGTACATTTGGGAAGAATAACCTAGTTCTGGGATATGACGGATCTACAAATCAAGAGCACTGGCAGCAGTCTGAAACTCTGCATGAGCGTGAGATAGCTCAGCCTTAATGACAGGGAATGAGGGGGCAGCTGCTGTAATGGAAAAGTGTCCCTCACCTCTCACATAACAAAGTGAGATTTCAAACTGAGAATGCACAGAAGAAAGGGAGCACTAAGTCTTTATTTGCACTTTCCTCCAGTCAGGGAAAATCCCATCATTAACAGCAGCAGGAAGAGAGATGCCCTGGGATAAGCTGCCAGCACCCTTTGATTCCGCTGTCAGCCGGATTCAGCTGCTCAAGGGGCGGCACTGCCCTCATCTCAAATGCCTTCTCTCACCTCACACCTCTCCTTTGAAACTCCTTCTTTAATCCATGATTTATCACCAATCCACGGCACAAGTGAGTCTGAAAGGGAACTAATCCTGTGCATACCTTGGCCGACAGGGACTAACTCACAGTGAGAAGGGTGGGAGGTCTCAGACACCTCAGAGGGGCTTCCTTCCTGGGGGGTTACTGCAAAATCGCTGCTGCCACAATCCCAAATGCACTAATCCCTGCTTGCAGACACAGCTCGCAGCCTGGCCCTTGTTTCACCAGTACCTTGATCACCCCAAGCATTCCCAAGGCTCCTGGACATGGATGAACATGGATGCCTGACCTGAGTCCTGCTGTTTGAACAAGCACAGAGGAGGCATTTGGCTCGGCTGGACTCGAGCACTCCACAGCACTAACAATGCAGTTTTAACTGTCCACAAGGTAAGGACTGAGGTCAGCTGCTCAGAGAATACCAAACTCCTACACCACTGCAAGGGCTGAGTGTCAAACCAGGCAGGAGGCTCTGAAGCCGACTGCTGTCCCCAGCGCTTCAGCAGTGCAGCTCTCTGAGCCCCAGTGCAGAGCACTGGGTGAGTTTTCCTGACACATTCTTCACCCACAAACATCAGGCTGGCTTGGTGAGCTGAAGTCTCCGGCCTCAGAGGCATTTTCCAGTGGTGTGAAACAACCTTTTCTACGGTGGCAGCAAATTCCCCAAAAGCGGCAGCGTCGCTCCAAAAACTTGCAAGGTGAAAGTGTTGCAAGCTTACTGCACATCCCAGTGCCCTCCAGAGCAAACTTGGTTCTCTTTTTTGGCGTCTGAGCAGTGCCTGGCACAGCTGGTTTTACCCCAGGAAGAAGAGACAAGCAGCCGCACCCAGTCAGTGAGCCATGAACCAGGTCCCTGCTGGACTCAGCACTGGCAGCTCTGGGCACCTTCTGCCAGGCAGCAGCTCAAGCAGGACATCCCTTCACACCACAGCAGAGAAGAGGAATGAGATTTCTCCTCTACCCTCCTTTAGCTTCTGTTTGACAGAGCAGCAGGAAGCCACAGAGAGAGAGAGAGAGAGAGAGAGAGATCCTCCGGATTACAAATCCAATTACCAGTGTTGTCCTAACTGCTGCTTGTCAGCTTTAAAGAAGTTCTTAAGCCAGTAGAAATGTTCACCAAATGGGCCTGAAATGATCCTGTGGACACAGAGTAACAGATGCTCTTCACAGACTCTAAATTAATAGAACAAACCCCAAATGACTACAAATACAGATTTATAAAGTATTTACCAAAGTTGGCTAAAAAGTCCAAATTGACATTCATAGATATTTAGACTTAAATGAAAAACAATATAGCTTTTGTGTTCAATACCTTGTTTTCTTCAGTGAAAGCCCATGAGACTGATAGAGATTACAGAGATTACTGAAGAGCTGTATCTGAGACGGTTATTTCCACTAAAAAAGGGATTAATTTCCATTCTTCCAAAAGAAGATATTTTCTCCAAGGACGACCACCTCACTAAAGAAAACAGAGGCCTGCATGTGGGTTTACTCTGTCCTTCCAGGTGTGGTATTCTCAGGGCTGAATGCAAAAAGGGTCACATTTTGCCGCAGGTACATGATCTTGGAAAGGCCAGGGACCACCTCTCCTGGTGTCAGCACTGAATTCAAAGTCTGCTGCGTCCATGCCAGAGCTCTGCTGATGAAGGTGGCTCTGGACCTCACTGCCACCCTCCTGACATTTACAGACAATTGAAAAGAAAAAAGCGAAGAGAAAGCTGCGTGCCAAACAAGCCTGTGGCTGCCACAGATACACCACTGTAAAAACGGGAACACTGCTGAACACAACATGTTCAAAGCTGTATCTTTAACCTCGTACTTAAACAAATATAAGCAAAAATAAACCTCATATTTAAAGCAAAACAAATCTGTTTGGTTTCTTAACTGCAATGTCTCACAAAGTGCCTGCACATTTCTCTAATTCAGACAGCAAGAAGCAAACCCCAGGAGCCAGCAGCTTCCCGATTGCCAGTGTGCAAGAAAAGCCACTGGATTAAGAAACCAAAGCTCTTCAGAGGAAAATTGAAGAATGTTGGCTTCTAAAGTGTTCAAAATCACTAAAATTCCATTTGTCCCCATATTTCAGCAGACTAACTGCTGTGCCTTTCATGTAGTAATACTGCAACAATGCCCCTTCAGGGCTGGATTAGGTCTAGTGTTATCCAACTATTCCAATAAAACAACTGTGCCAGCCTTGTATTGGTTTAAAGTCAAAGATAAAAGGGGGATGAACTTTGAAGGATCTCCCTGCCCGCAACAAGCACAACTGCAAACAGATGAAAGCCATTACTGAGTGTGCCTGAGCGAGCTGCTGACCTTTACTCAAACCTTGGGAGAGCACTGAGCAGCCTGAGCCCAGATGGAAAACCAGCAAACGACAGTGTAAAACAGAAGAAATAAATTATATTCCCACCTGCCCTTCTGTTTTGCTAAATTACTTCTCTTGGTTTGCCCAGTGTTTCCAACTGTGCATTTGAAGGATGGTGATGGGGCTCCTGCTCCTTTGCTGCTCCCCGGGCTGGGCTTCCCCAGGCAATCAAACTGAGATGGCTGGAGTGATGCTGAGGAGCCGAACCTCAGACACAAAATATCAGCATCTCCCCTGCTCCTGGGAACAGATGTGGTGGGATGGTCAGTCTAATTTCTGTGCAAAACTCATCACAGACTGTCACCATCTGCTGCTGTCCCAGGCAAAACCTTGCACTGATGTCTAATGACAAGGTCAAACCAACCCAAGCACCCTGAAATCCCAAGGTACTTTCCTCGCTATGAATTCAGCTTGTTATCGTCTAATATTGTCTTCCTCACCTTGGTAACTCTCTCCTCTGTGCCAGCGAGATCAAGAAACCTCTTGGGAACCATGGTACAAACAATCAAAAAAAGTCTTTAGATAAAATAACCTTGTAGGCAGCTCAAGCAAGTGGGAAACAGGCAGATGACACCTTGGCGTTTTGCTCTAGGTCATAAAGCAAATGTTTCTGTCTCACCCCTGACCACAAAGCAGGTCTGAAAAGGTTTAATGAGCAGGAGCCAGCTCTGCTGCTCCACCAGAGGCAATTGCAGCCCAGCTTGCAGTGCTAATGCCAACCCTGCCCTCTGGTGAGGCAAACAGAAGTTACCAGGATCACCACAGCACAGCACCTCTGCCCGCAGAGCAACCAGCCACGGCCCCCATGCTCATGAGAGAAGAATTGTAGTCAAACACACATGTCAGACATTCAATGTCAAATATAAAAAGGCAAAAAAAAAATTTAAAATACAGTAATACAATTTTCTCCCAAATCTGGAGAGATATTAAGCTTCCTTAGGCTTTACTAGTGTGCAACCATTTTTCTCAACAGTGTATGTTGTCCCTGCCCTTCTACCAAAGCAGTGCTTGTGGTCAGGAATCTGTACACTTTTCCAGGAGATGGAGGGTGCCTGCCCAACCTTTGCTTTGCCTGAAATAATTGTTTTAGCACTGCTTCCTCATCTCCAAGTGATGAGCCACAGAGCCGGCCTGCTGGGTGGGAAAGGTTTGAGCCAAATCCCAGCAACACATTTTGACCTTCCATGTGCTGTCTTCTTCATTAGCAGTGTTGTTACCCCTTTTTTTCCCCCTGAAACATGTCCAAAGGCTTGTGTGCTAACCTGAAGCCTGCAAAGAAATTCCGGGGTTTTTGTTCTTATTCCAAAGCAAATTTCTCAGGAGGAACTACAGCCCAGCACAGAACAAAGGGTGCCAGGAGCAAACAGCTCTCACCAGCTGATGAGAGCACATGAGCCATGGAAATGCCTTGCTGAGGAAGCCCCTGATCCCAGAGACAGCTGATGGGCAGAACTGCAAACCAGGACCCTAAAAGTGCTCTGAAACTGTTGAGGGAGGCTGTGAGAGCTGTTCCAGGCCCCCTTTGATCCAGGCACAACCTGCCCTCAGCACATCCCCTGCCCCAGGAGACTCCAATGCCTCTTGTATCAGTGGTGCCACTCCAGGCACGTTCCTCAGCCTGGGAAGTATCTCCAGTGAGAGGGGAAGGCTTGGCTGGTACCTGGAGGCTCTCAGGGACTCCATGAGAACAGCTGGCAAGCATGAGGCTGCTCAGCCCCGTGAGAGACAAACACTCAGGGCAGAAGCCAAAGCTGTTAGATGTAAGTTCACTTCATCTGAGCTGAGTGTTTACTGATCCTTGCTGCACACATTTATACTTTTCATACTCGTTCATACTTCTATAAATAGATCTCCTCAACAAAACAATGAAGCACTCTGAAAGTTAAATGGGGATTTGCATTTCATTTTTAAACCTGACTGGTTTACCATACACACAAACCTCAGGTACCTACCTGAAATAAAAATCATATCATTAGTGAGTCAGAGAAAGAATGAAAATGTTTTCAAACAAACAAACACACACACACATGCAATTTGTGGAATCTGCCTATCACACTGATACAAAGAGGAAAATTTAAAGGATGGCCTTTTCTCGGTCACTTTTGAACTAAATTGAATTTACACTGCTACTGAGGATGTAAAACTGTGAGCTGGAAAATTGGTAGCCTGTGTAATTTCAGCACTCTGTAGCAAATGACCAAACCTTGAACATTCTGGGAAGCAGAGGAAAAGCCCTCCCAGGCATATATTTGGGTCACAAGGAGCTGCAGAATGAAAACATTTCAGTCCTTTTCATATCAGAAGCAATGTGTGTGTACCTCCACATCAATGAAGTGCTTTCATTCAGATTCACAGAGGGATATTTTGTTTATTTTAGTATTGCACTTTCTCCTGTATGAGATGGTGTGCACCCAGGGTTTGACTGGTTCCTCCTCACTGCTGCTGAGCTCTGCTGGGCACCTCCATTCCTGTCCAGACTGGCCCAAGGCCACTCTCCTCACAGCAGGACAGAGGGAGTCTGAGTTGGTCAAGTCCACATGTTACCTGTGAAGACTTTGAAACTACACAAAGCCAGAAATCTTGAAACAATACCAAGATCCAGCCAGCAGGATCCCACCTAAAATTGCTTTTCATTTTCAGTTGTGAGGATATTTCTGTTGCCTGCATTTTCATTTCCAGCCTCAGCACAGTGCTGTCTATCACAAAACTCATTTTTACAAGCCCAGCCCTTCGCAGCAGCCACTTTTTCTCTAACTGAACACAAAAGTCCTGCTCAAGTTACATTTGCTAAAGCACAGGACAACTGGCTGTGCTGTACTTTAATCTGGAACAAAGAGGACTTTGGATAAGACCCATTCACAAAGAAATTGTCAAGAGACAGGAGGACTCTGTTCCCCTACTTAAAAACCTAATCATAAGTTTAGGCTTGTGCAACTTGACAAATTTGTAGCTCAAGGAGCAAAGAACCTCTTCTATATTCTGCTGTCAGCATTAACATTTCAGAAAAATGGAATCCAAAAGCTACTTAATTAAGATAAATTACATGCTTTTTACTTCTTAGTTTGGATTCTGAATCAGAAACTGAATTCAGGATTCTTTGCATGGAATGCATTTAAAAGTCTCTTCAACTGAAGGAGGATTTAGGAAATGCAAACTGACCAGCCTGTGCTTAAGTGCGGCTTTGAATTTGATACTTAACCACAAAGAGAAATGCACAAATTCCTCCGTGATACTTAACACCAAACTGAGGATGAATTTACTTAACCTATTTCACCCTCTTGAAATTAGCACAGGATTTCACCAGGCCTTTCCAAGTGACAGGGAGGTAAGAGTTGGAAAACAGCAAAAATAAACTTTGAGTGAGTTCTCTTTCATTCCATGTTCAGTTTATTCCTGTGTCTGTCACATTTCTAAACTCATTTATGAAGTAAAAATAGTTAAATAAGCTGCATACATACCAAGAGTGCTTTTCTTTCTCCATTTAATGCAACCTTCTGGAGAAAGCCCGAGTAAATGGGTAAGCCCTATCACATGCACCGGGCAGGGTGGAAACCCAGCAGCATCTCAGTGCCCTGAACAGACTCTCTGGGGAGTATTTATTCTGCCTGTATCTTCAAAAAAAGGGATGCAAGCAGAGACCCTCCTGGGCCAGCTGTATCTGCGTCAAAGGGAAGGAACAGGACACAAACAGAGCCCAGAGGTGCTCTGCACCCTTCCAGCTGTGCTGCTAACCCAGGAGGGCCCACAGGTACAGCTGCAGCCTGTGTCCCTCCCAGCCTGGGGAGGGAAGGGCTGCCCAGGGCCGTCCCCTAGAGCTCTGTGCACTGCAGACATCCAACTGGGCAGCTCACAGCTTCTTCCTGCAGACTTTGGGGTGCTGGGGAACAGCTGCAACACCCACTGCCTTGTGGAGGGCTGAAAACCATGTGCCTTGTGCAAAAGAGCAGTGCCATCCCACCGCCTTTCCAGGCTGTGTCTTTAAAGCTTCATTATTTCACCTGTTTCGTATCCTATCACAAATGCAGAGTGGTTCAACATCTCCTGAGGGGGCTGGGTAGGGGTGAGGTGTTTGCACTGTACAGCAGCACAGAGTCACCTCGCCTGTTCCGGCTCAGGTCCCGTTTTCCTTGGGGTACAGCAGAGGTCACAATGTGCCTGTTTTCCATCATCATCAGCCCAATCCCACCAAACAGCTCCATGAAGAGACAGGCCTGTGTCTGTGCATCTGTTTGGTCAGGCACCAGACTTTCTTACCGGCCTGCTGAACCAGTGAACCGTGCATGAAGTACTCACTTCATCCCTTGGGCCCAGAGTCCAAACCACAGGTTGGTCCCCAAGGCACTGGTGCAGGCAGCCGCCTTCAGCCCTGGCCAAAATTCCTAAGGATATGTCTGCAACATCTAAGGCAGCACAGGCAGAAATCTGCAAGTCAGCTCCAAAAATGGAAGCAGAGCAGCCTTATTGCCCAGGTTTTGCAGTGATTTATACATCTCTGCTCAGGGGTGTCTGTCTGCTGCTCCCTCTACATTCCAGTGCAACGTGGAGCACAAATTCTGCGCTGATTCCGAGGTGCCTCTGCAAACTGAGCCCATGTGAACTTGCTCTCATGTGACTGTTTGTGTACTGAACTCAGCAGCTCTCTTTCCCATGCCAAACAGAGAGCACAGAGAGTTTAAAATAATTATTACTTTTTAAAATCTTAAATGAATTGATTAAACCCCATCCAGTTTCACTGTGGACTGTATTACCTAGGGGAAATGTAGCAGGCCTGTGGCACATTAAATTTGTTTCTAATAAATATTCTTTTGATATTCATGAGGAGAGAAGGTATATTTCCCCTAATTTATCTTTTTTGTTGTTTTTTCCCCTAGCCTTTTTCCAAGGCAAACTTCTTCAAAATCAGTCCCTGAAGCACCCCAACATCCAGAATCACATTCCACTTCTAAAGCAGGCAAGAACTCAAGAGAAATTCAAATACCTGGAACATGCTTTTCCTTGCAGTACAGCACTGAAAGCAAAAAAACACTTCATAAAATAGAAATTAAATGTTAAATCTCTGCAAGACTGTATTTTAATCAAGCACGAAAGGCCATACAGCAGATGGAAGTGGTCATACAATTCTGCCCCTGCCCCAAATGCCTCTTTTCTAAAGCCCATTGAAAGACTTCCGCAAAAACCCTTTTTCTTCACGTGATTCTCAGTATTACAGAGTCACCTTGCCATCATTTTGTGTTTTCTTCCTTATTTTACTGCTGCTTTATTTACTGTGTTTTATCAAAGCGATACAAACGTGTGTTATGCCTACTCCTCATTTAGTAAGACTTCAAACTTGCCAGTGGCAGCAGCCCAGCTGTGGCAGAGAGCAGGACAGGCTGTAGAGGATAGGCTGTAAGGGATGGGCTGTAAGGGATGGGCTGTACAGGACAGGCTGTAGAGGACAGGCTGTAAGGGACAGGCTGTAAGGGACAGGCTGTACAGGACAGGCTGTAAGGGACAGACTGTAAGGGACAGGCTGTAAGGGACAGACTGTAAGGGATGGGCTGTAAGGGACAGACTGTAAGGGATGGGCTGTAGAGGACAGGCTGTACAGGACAGGCTGTAAGGGACAGGCTGTAAGGGACAGACTGTACAGGTCAGGCTGTAGAGGACGGGCTGTAGAGGACAGGCTGTAAGGGACAGACTGTACAGGACAGGCTGTAAGGGACAGGCTGTAAGGGACAGACTGTACAGGTCAGGCTGTAGAGGACGGGCTGTAGAGGACAGGCTGTAAGGGACAGACTGTACAGGTCAGGCTGTAAGGGACAGGCTGTAAGGGACAGACTGTACAGGTCAGGCTGTAGAGGACGGGCTGTAGAGGACAGGCTGTAAGGGACAG
>VYZT01040808.1:27406-63978 GCA_013400735.1 Pomatostomus ruficeps
GGGACAGGCTGTAAGGGACAGGCTGTAGAGGACGGGCTGTGAGGGACAGGCTGTAAGGGACAGGCTGTAGAGGACAGGCTGTAAGGGACAGGCTGTAAGGGACAGGCTGTAGAGGACAGGCTGTAAGGGACAGGCTGTAAGGGACAGGCTGTACAGGACAGGCTGTAAGGGACAGGCTGTAAGGGACGGGCTGTAGAGGACAGGCTGTATGGGACAGGCTGTAAGGGACAGACTGTACAGGTCAGGCTGTACAGGACAGGCTGTAAGGGACAGGCTGTACAGGACAGGCTGTAAGGGACGGGCTGTACAGGACAGGCTGTACGGGACAGGCTGTACAGGACAGGCTGTAGAGGACAGGCTGTAGAGGACAGACTGTACAGCCCGTGCAGGAGCGGTGAGTGCCTCGCTGGGAGCCTGCCCTCCGCTCTGTGCTGTTTCCCCGAACCATCCCCAGGACCTGGAGGGTTTCACTGCAGCCACCACAGCGGTTTGTGCTGCCCGGGTTCTCCCTCCCAGCCCTGCTGGTGCTGCTCTCTGCTCTGTGCTCACAGCATTTTACAGCACCCTTTGTCTGCGTTGGTGCTGCTGTCAGTGTATCCATACAGCCACAGCAGCGATGCTTCAGAGAGGGGAGTGGTGGTGCTCTGAAAAATGACTGCTCCCTTTGGCCTCCGCCCAGCTGCAAGGAAAGGCTCCCATTTCCCAGTAATCAGTTATTCCACTCAGGCATGCGGGCCAGGTAAATTAATTTGAGTATCCTCTTGAAAAAAAAAAAAAATAAAAAATTCCTAAATGAAAATTGGAGTAACACTGTTATTCATTCAGACACAGTCAAGACCGTGAGCCACGTTGCTTACCTATGGATATGGTCCAAACTGCAGCAATTTTCATAATGGCCTTGGTGCGGGAATTGAAGCGGCTGTGCTCAATGGGATTGCGAATTGCTACGTACCGATCAAGAGAGATGGCACAGAGATGCATAATAGATGCAGTTGAAAAGAGCACATCTAGGGAAATCCATATAGGGCACAACTGTTTAGGCAAAGGCCAAGCATAATCTGAAACATAGAGAGAAAAGAAATGAAAGGAAAAAAAGAAAAGGAAATAATTTGGGAAGCTAGGCCGTCATTTCTGAGAAACCATTGCGATATTTTAGCTCTGTGATACCAGTAAGGGACATGTGCATGAGGAGTGGACAAGAAACCTCTTGTGGGACCTCTCTGCAGGCACTTCCTGGCTCTGGACACTCCACAAACCCATAGCCAGTTGCCACAGATCTGGTTTCTGTGACCAGCAGCTAAAGGGCAGTGCCTGCAAGGAACCATTTTAGCTCTGTTCCCCACTCTTAACCTTTCTTCCATATCTTTACAAAACCAAATATCACATTCCTTTATAACTTGCTCATCACATTGTTTTCACGGATTGCAAAGCACTTTGTGGCATTAACTTCACTCAGATCCTTTCCAAAACTCCCTTGACACATCCGCCTCAGTTTCTGTCTGCTGAGGAGAAAGGTAGCAGACAGTTTTCTGCACAGTCTAACACCTGGCTAAGTGACACTGCTTCACCTTTTCTCCCCAGGCAGTGTGCCTTGGTATCAAAGGAATACTTGCCTCCTTACAGAGCAGCTGGGATGGAGTGGCTGAAATTCAAAAAGTGTGTTGAAGGCAGACAGAGAGGAGTGTTATTCTTTCCAGAAACGATGTTAGCAAACAGAACAGAGACGATAGCTACATCTGACAGCAGCTGGCACACAGCTCATTTGGGTGCCCGCACTTATTAAACCGTTTACTCAGTGCTGAAGTACAGCTGGAGAAAAAAAGTGACCCGGAAAGACCCTCAAAGGCCACTGATATTTAAATCAAAGCTCAGAGGAAATTGATTTGCGAATGATACCCCCATGTCAGTGTCCAGAATGGATTGTGTGAGATCAATAGCACACCCTGCCAAGCTCTGGGCTCCTTATCGAAACAAATCAAGAGTATTATAGCAGCTGAAAACATGAGAGACTTAGTAATAGTTGAATGATGAGATATTTTTGTGTTTTCATTCAGAACGTGGATGTCTAAAGCAATCTCGAAGTTTACCCCAAGGATCAGAATCATCACTCTGCAGGATCAATGTTATATTAGGAATGGTGCAGCTTCATCCTACTGATCTCAAATGGAAAGGATGAGCCATTAGTCTCAGAAATCATAGTTTGAAACAAATTACCCAGCCAAGAGAGACCCAGGGTACCTTCATGCAGAAACCTGAGATTAACTGAACTGGAGTAAATTATAATGAAATGTCCCAGAGAAGCCCAGGAGCCTTTCACAAAGAGCACAGTGGAACGAGATGGACACATGAGTTCATTTCACCAGCAGGAAACCCGCAGATGAAGTGCTAAGGACTCACCAAACCTGCTCAGCTCTGGGGAGATAAGCCACTCATCTCAGTGAGTTTGCACCACGTCTATTAAATGGACTGGAAGTGGACTGAAATCCACAGCAGCAAGCATTTGAGAGGGCCCTGTCAAAGGGAACTGAGTAAAGCACTTTGTGGCTGGAGCATCTTTACTTTAAAAGGCACCTCTGCTGTACAAGTGAATAGAGCTTGATTAAATGTGACTCAGCCCCTTTATAACACTACGATCAAACTCTCTGCCTCCTGCTCACCCTCACACTTTGCAAAAGCTGAGGCCATCATTGCCATCAACCTGCAATTGAGCTCAGAGCTGCGGCTAAGCACACTTTGGATTTGCTGGGTAGTTAATGATGCCTCAGTGAACGCTCTGGGGAAGAACAAGTCAGAAATCCTACAAGTGGTAGCCATGCTCCCTGTTCAGCCCCAGGCTTTCGCTGCCAACCCACACTAAAACACATTCAGCACATTTTATCCCTCTCTGCTTCTCCTCTGAGCTGCCAGAGCCAGCTTTGTGCTGCAGGCCCAGATGAAGCAGAGCACAAAGGCCCTGAGTGTGCCCTGGTGGAGGAAGCGCTCCCTGGGCGTGTGTGCAGCGTGATCGTGACTGTGCAGCAGCCTCTGCAGAGGGGAACAGTGACACTGGTGGCTACTCCCCACAGCAGGCAGATGGCCAGGAATCCCCCAGCGTGTCCAGAAAAAGCCACCCGGCCTCCAGGCTTCCTGTGCGGGGGAGGTCTCCAGGCTGATCCGTGGCGCTGCAGTGGGCGCAGTCGGATGCCTGACATTTGCTAGACCTGGAAGGGGTTTCTACAGCAACCACCTTTGCAGCTTTATTGAGCGACGAACAGCCTCTCTTACTTCTTCCTTCCAGCTCTCCAAACACTTCCAGGGACTGATTCGCCCAGGAACAACTCCTGCTACGGATGTGAACTGGCACAGCACCACAACCCAAAACCCCCAGCAGCAGAAGAGGTGTGAGGAGAGGAGCCAGCAGCTGCTGGCAGCCCTGGCACTGCAGGGGCCGCTGACACCACAGAGCCAGGCCAAGCTGCCCACAACTGCTGCCCAGGCAAACTGGCAGGATGTTTCTGAAGATAAAGGTGAGATCAGAGTTCTAATGCTAAACCCATGAGCCTTTCCTGTCCCAGTGCACTCCATCACCCTCCCAGCTGAACACCCAGTTGTACCAGTAGACATTTTATGTTCTCAGGAAGTTTCCTAAAACGATCTGCAATAACAAAATGTCACTCTGGAAATTTGTAGAACGGCAGCTTGCAACACATCACTGTAGCTCGATAGGAAGGGCATAATATATATCCTGTCTCAAAATGTAATTATTTTTAAGTAAGCATGGTGTGTGCCTTTGAAAAACACCTACACAGCCTACAAAGCCAGTAATTTGTAAAAAAAGAAAAACAGTTTTATTCTAATTCTGTTTGGGATAAATGTACAAAACATAGCAAATGTGCCCTGTGACTGTGCCAAGATGCAAACAAGGATTAAAAAAAAACAACTGTTAACGATGTTATACCTTTAAAACAATTTTATCCTCAGAAACACTCTAATTACAGAAGGTAATATTTCTCTAATTTGTTCTTTTTTTCCCCTCTTATTTCATTTACAAAGAACAGCAATTACCCTATATTTAGAGGAGCAGATGACTGAGTGAAATGAATTCTTGGACCCCAGCACCTCTAAGAGGTAGTAATTTCATTTCCAATGGAAAACATTCATCTCAGCCCAAATTTGGCTTCAAGAATGAAACAGTGCTAAACATCTGCGTAAGCAAAAAACCAAAGAAACTCTGATTTTTGTACCTTGAATTAATCTGAGCCCTTAAAATCCTATATTTAATGCACTGGCTGGTAGACCAGTCAGGAGAGTGCTGAAGGGAATTAGATGAATGCAGCAGATCAGAACAAAAGTTGGTGTTTCTTTACCCAGCCTGTAATCAAACCACAGATTTTTTTTGCCTCCAGATATTTTGTGGGTGGTAGAAGTTTACTCTGGCCAAATTCACAGAGAAAAGCATACAGGAGGCTATTGCAATGATATTACTTTGAGATCAGTGTTAGCTTCTGGCTCTGGTCCGAATAAAAGCACCGTGTGAAAAATCCAGGAAGGAAATTTCTGCAGAATATTGCTTCAGCCTCCAGCGCTGAATAGCATCTCATGGAATCTGGGATGCTGTGGTTCCTGCCAGGACACATGGGACAAACACTCATATTCAACCAGGACTCATGGTCCCCAGGTGGGATTTCCTCTCCTGCCTCGGGATGAAAAAGCAAACCACAGTTCCTGTGTGTCACTGAACCGCCGAGATGAGCACAAACTGCTGGCAGAAAAATAAAGAAACTCAAGAGCATTTTGGCAAAGTCACAGACCATCTCTGTGTCTAGTTAATTTGCTGTCGGGTAAGGGTTCCTCACGTTTTTTGTGTTTTCCATCAAGAAAGATGGCAGCTGCGAAACGGAGTCACTTTTGGCAGAGGCTTTATGCACATGGGTAAAAAGTGTTGCTTAGCACTGTTATGGGCATTGGACTGTCCAGTGCATGAGAGTCAGAATTCCCAGTTGCTCTAGAAAGGGGTGTCTGAAGAATCCAAAACACAGCAAATGGAAACAAAATTAATCATGTCAAACGGTAAAACAGAATTACTCCAGATTGTAGGAGAATGGCTGTACTGGAGAAAAGAATTTAAAAGTCTATTTCTTGTACATATTCAGTACTTCTACAGTGCAATCTGCTCCAGGATATCTCCTGGGAAAATGTGGTGTAACACCTAGGACACGGCTGGAATAACAGCAACAAAAGACCTGCTTACACCACAATAAAGGAAAGAATTATGTAAAATTCATCTCTGCATCTTCAAGAGTTTTTCATTGGAAACTCACAGCAATCTGCATCAATCATTTCTTTTCCAGCCATGAACAGGAAGTTGGAAAAGGTTTCAGAACATGTTTGTTGTGTTCAGCCAGTGCTTTGTATCTTTAGGGATGGATAAAAGGATAAAAACTATCCTTCAAAATGACACAGGAAGAAAAAGGGTATATTTTGCATATATATACATATATGCACACTCTATATATTATTTATATGAAAGAAACAGAACTAACAGGTCCAGAATAAGTACTAAAGGTGCTCATGTGTTCAAAAGCCTTCTAACATTGTTCATTGGTTTGGATAAAAACTAAAATACATGTAATATTTCTCATTTTAGCGTTCTGATAATTACTGTATTTACAATTCACTTTTAACTGCTTTAACGAATTGAATGAAAAAAGGTCAGAGTTTGAATTAATCCCAGTACAAAGCACAATTCCCCAGCAGTTAAAATGGCAACAGTGTGTGTGCTGGAAGCAGCTTGTGACCATCCTGTAGCTGCCACAGGCCTGTTGCAGGCCGTACACTGACCCACTGCTCTGCGTAGTGCCCTGGCTCTTGGAAAAGTCGGTGCCAAAGATCCAGGAGATGCCTCGGATAATTCCCTGGGAATTCCAAAATGAGCAGAGTGCCCCTTGCAATGGCAGCGCTTGCTTGGGTTTCCTTGCTGTAACCAAGAGCGGCACAGACAGTGCAAACAGCACCCCCGAGCACCCCCCAAACCTGGCACTTTCTGCTAGATTTTGCAGTTTTTGAAGATTCTTTGTACATTCCAGGCAACCGCGTTGTTGTGGGCTGGAGAATAAAGCCTACTCCTTCCCCTGCCTTTTACCCCCACTGCACCCTTGATGCAAATGAAGAATTTTGTCTGAACCAGAATTTCCAGTGTTCACTTTAAAGTTTCGTAGCTGCCACAGGCTTTACAAAAATAGAAAGCAATTACATACAGTTTTAACATTACTGCATTGCATTATTCCCAAGGGAATGAAAGCATTTAAATGATTCTCTGCTCTCTCTCTTATCTAGGAAGTAAAGCATTTCTTACTCTGAAACACCCCATCAGGAAGTGTAAAGCTATGTTATCTCCTCTCTGCTCGTTTGTTTTCCTCAGATTTACATAGACAAATGACTCAGAGACATCCACATCACTCCGGGAGTCACACACCCGAGGGTGCTCAAAATCTCCATCGTGCCCAAGAAGTACAGAACATCTTACTTGACCCCCAGAGTCCTCAGATTTTACCAGCATGTACACAGAGGAGTTCCTGCACGTGCAGACAAGACCCCTGGCTAAAGAAACAGCTGGTCTCAAGGGCAGCACTGCCAATCCTTTTGATTTTCTCATCAATAGAGTGGAATTTAATATTTTCCAATATATCAAACTTCTGGGCACCAAGTTATATACGAAATTCTGTTTAAGTTTCTAGTCTGCATTTTTCTAGAGGAAAAAAAAGGCTGTCCTAAAGCTATCTGGATCCCTTAAATAGCACAGCCAAGAACAGGGCCATAATTTACACACAAAGAATGCTGGTGACTTTTAGGAGAGGGACTGTGCTCTTCAGTGCTGCAAGTTCAAAAAGGTTTGAGTGTCCCAAGAGGTGCTGAGCAGAGGATGGGCTTGATGCCTGTGCGGCTTGGGTCAAGATTACAAGATGTGTATGTAGCTTGAGTTATGAGATACCAATATAAGCTAGATAGTAATTTTCTATATCTATGTAATCTAGATCATAATTCTTTACGGACTAATGTGTGATTTTCTAACCACTTAATGACTAGCTAAACAAAGCTCCCAGGTGGATAGTCTCCAGAGTAGATAAGCATAGCCATATTAGGAAGCAGCAGGATGTACTGATGAAAAGTTGACAAATGTGAAACCAATTAGCCACAAAGTGAAGAATTTGGACTGGTTAGATCAAAAAACCTGAAGGACACGATAACTGCACATGCTCCGAAGACAAAGTTGAAAAGTTCAGATGTGAGAAAGACCTTGAGCCTTCATCAAAGAAGACCCCTGAGACCACCTAAATTGGGGAAGCGCAGGCGCAGTGCAGAAGAACAATTTACGACCATGATGTAACCTTATGTAAATTAATTCCGACACGTAGGTGATGATGTTAGAATGGCACAGCAACACCGACTGGATAAATAAACCACAGCACCCGACAAAGGCGGGTGAGTGAGGCGGAGAAATCCCCCTCACCTCCAGCGCTGCAATAAACAAATGCTGCTCTATAGGGGTTTCATTTCCAGCCAATCTTTCCGGGCATGAGGCTCTCAGGTGATGTGATGGCCTAAAGGATGGAGGAGACCACCAGGTAAGAAAAGGAGGTGACCCTGTGTGCAGGCACAGCACTGGAGAGATCACTGCTGCCTTTGGGGAGATCACTGCTGGCACTGGGGAGATCACTGCTGGCATTGGGGAGATCACTGCTGCCATTGGACAGGTCACTGCCGCCATTGGGGAGATCACTGCTGGCACTGGGGAGATCACTGCTGGCACTGGGGAGATCACTGCTGGCATTGGGGAGATCACTGCTGCCATTGGGGAGATCACTGCTGGCACTGGGGAGATCACTGCTGGCATCCTACACAAGACTTGAACACTGCAAGTAGAAGACGCTGCTTTGCCACAGTGCCACACCACTCAAAGGATTTATTGGGATCTGTGCCACTGATCACACCCAGCTGGGCTGTGACACCATTCCTGAGCTTCAGCTGTCCTCGGAGCTGTTTGTTTTTCAGCTCTCCGAGGTGTCAGCATGGCACAAGTGGCCCTGGGGCAGGGAGCAGTAGGAAATCAGCACAGAGCAGGGAGGTCTCTTTTGGAAACCCCCACCACTGAGGGGAACTCCAGGGGAGCTGAATGTGCCTCCAAAGATATTTTGGTTCACAAGTTACAGTGATTAATTGATGTGACTCTATTTTATTGCAAATTAAACAATTGCCCTCACTATGCTATTATAAGAATTTTAAATAACTGTTAGATTTTCCTTTCTATTGAGTATTGCAATGACTTGCAGTCTTGACAGGACGTGTAAGAAAGAAGGAGAATTAAAACTAGAACAGATATAATTATCTGAGCTAGGGAAAGGTTCCTTGAATACCATTTAAGTAATATTTTAAATGCAGGGAGCCAGCTTTCCATATACTACACTTAAAACAACCCTGTTAATAAAATGGGATGTTTGCTAAGAAGCAAACCTAGTGAATGTTGTTTTCATCCCAATGTCAGTGTCTCTTCTCTTATGGAAATATAAAATGATTCTGGACCAATTTGTCATTCCATAAATCCATGTGGTATATTGACTTTTTCATTTATTGGCAGAGACTAAAGCTGTGTTTGAAGCCAGAAGAAAAATTTCCAGGCTCAGTGATGTTCTCTGCTCACAGTTTAAGCATCTGTAGTTGCATCTGGAGTTTTTACATTGACTGATAGGGACAGTTAACGGAGCAATGGCACAATTAATTGAATTGTTTCAGCAAGTTCATTTAAAGGGTTCCTTTCAGCATTTTAACTCCAAGAGAGCTATGATCTCCTCACACTCTTCTGAGCTACATGTTCTTCGTAATAATTTATCTAAATGAAACCGTAGTCTAATAAAATATTCAGAGCAGCGAACATTTTCTATTTACTGATGTTTTGTGTCAGCACAGCATAAGGACAGCATCCTCTCCTTCCATTTCCTCCATGCAGGCCATAGATCAGCCTTCATCTGTTATTTAAACAACGACTAAAGCAACAGTTGAGTGAACACAACTCTGCAAAGTAAGCCCACAAGCCAACACGGACCTCACACCAATACCTTCTAAATATCAGAATATAAATATTTTCAAAAAATCTGTCTCGTAACAAAGTGCACAAACATGTGTCGGTAACAGGTGGTTTTTCCCCAGTTTTGATGAAATTGAGACAGATCCATTATCACAAGAAATAGCTGCCAAAACCCAGAGATCATTTGAGGAAACCATAATTCAGAACTGAAAATGCTGTGGCGTTATTCAATTACAGCTGACTGCTGAGCAGTTACCTTAGCTGGAACACAGAAGCCATTGCTTGAACCCCGAGTTTCTAACATCAAATCAAGTTTAGACTATGCCTTGATCCTAGGACTGGCTCTGGGGCTAGTGAGAGGACACAAAACCATAGAGAGGATTTTTTTAGGTATTTGGTTTTATTTCAGCAGAACTCAGTGGCAATTCAGAAGTCTCTGCTATGCTGACATCTGCCTGGGAGCCTACAGGGGATTAATCCTTCTCCTCAGCTTGGGCTCCCTCCTGACAATGCAGCTGGGCAAACTGGCCTCTGAATCATGATAAAATACCTCATTGCAGTAAGAGATAAAATATTCCTTTGATATAAAGGGTTCCATATTCAGAGAACACAGGTCCATCCTCTTTAACTAGCCAACGTTTTTACTAAATCTTCCAGGACGATGACAAATTTGATAAGAATTTACATACTCACTGTAAACCACCTTCTGCAGACCAGCAGTGTTGGCTTTGAGCACACAGATGCAGATGTTTCTGCTGTATCTGGCATGTCCACTCAGTATTTTTCCCCAGTGTCTGGGGATATCAAGCATGATGAGAGATCTGCTGTTTGAAAAGTGTCAGTGATTTGGCCTCCCTCTTGCTGCAGGCTGCTTGGTGTGCCCAGGATGCCATCCTCGCTTTGGCCCCCATTCAGGACAGCCCTGCACCTGCACCAGTCCTGTGCCAAAGCCAAGTGCAACCCGCACTCGAGAGCTCCGGGGAATTTGGGGATCTGGAAGGTGCTCAGTGAATCAGCTTTGCCATTAGGGACAGTGGGTTAATGTCTGGCTGCGCTTCCTGCCAGCGCGAGTCACGGTTTGCTTGTCTGATGAAGTCAAAAGCCAGTACAAGCAGTTGGTGAGACCGATACTGGCAAGAAGCCACTTCAACCAAAGGAAATAAGCCATATTTTGGTCATGCTTAGAGATTATAATTTTCATTCCTGATATTTCTCAGAGCGGGATTTGCAAAACACATTCCATGTTCAGCTTCCTCCAAGGCAAAGGACAGCTCTGCATGATTGTACAGGTTGGAATGTCAGTGAGAATGCTCCACAGAAATCACTGGCAAAAGCAATTATTTGGGGGTTGCTAAGAAGCCCGGAAATTCTGCTCCTCATCCTTGAGGGCCATCGACTGTCCTGCTGTCACTGCATGCCTTCTGTGCACGCGTCCCAGTCGCAAAGCATTTCTGCCCCTGTGCCCACAATGCCTTGGAGAGGCTGCCTAGAACAGAGCCCAGAGAAGCTGAAGAGAATAAAATGGGGATTTATTGAAGGGCCTTCAACAGGGACACCTCGGGCAGTCAAAAGCCTTGCAGAGGCCACACCCAAGATGGACCCCGGGTCACGAGTTTTCTACACTTTGATCAGTTTTGATCAATTTACATGTCAGAGTTAATCCTCCAGTTACAGCTTCAGGTAATGAAGTCATTTACCCCAAGTCTGTCCCCCCTTTTAGAGGCTCCGTTTCCATCTTTGGGGGCCTGGGACAACGAGGTGTCCTTGAGTGCAGCCTGGAGAGGATTTGTTGTGTCTGAGCAGGATGGGAGAACAGGAGCTCCCAGCCCGTGTGGAGTGTGAGAGTCACACACTAAAGCAGGGCAGGATCTGAAAAATATAAAAGCTCAATCTTAAGGCATCACCCAGACTGCTCCTGACCATGAACAGACACACTTTGCATGGCAGCAGAAACGTCAGACTGGAGCTCAGCACACTGGAAACAGCACCTTCAGGGGCTTTCTCGAGGGAATAATTTGCTAATTAACATTATTCCGTGTGCAGGAATCCCAAGGAAGTGTGTGAGCATGTGAGCAAGTGCTACTTCTCTAGGAGTTTGTTAACCACCACGTGCCAGCTCAGCACAGGAACCTGTGCATGTGCAGCCTGCCCCAGTTAAAAGGCAACCCAATGAAGGATCACTGTCACTCCCTGAACAGGAGTGGAGGACAACTCATCCTGTATGGAAACACGAGACAGGCATTTAATTCAAGAACTCTAACAGCAATCTCAAAAATGCACGTATTGCTGATCAGTTCTATATTCTATAGGAATAACCTGCTGAACCATGTAGGTATGCAAAATATGCCCAGTTTGCACCCAGAAATGCACAGTTATCCACTAGGATTCTTGATGTGGGGTGTGACCCAGACTAAAACTTAAGGGGAATTTTGCTGACAGCTGTGTTTTAACTGAGGAACAAGATGTAGAAATGAGAGGAAGAAAAAAGTGAAGCTAAACTAGACCAAGTTATTAAACTACTTGACCTCTTCTCAAATGTTGAACAATACTTGAAAATTATTATTTCAGTAGCCTTTATCTTCCAGCACAATGTTTCAAAGTCTGAAGTCAACTTTAGTTACCCAACTGTCCTTCCCCACTTCTTCCCCATTTTCCCATAATTCTTAGATGTTTCCTTATTTTGCCACACTGTGGAAACCCTGGAGGTTTCTTTCACAGGCCTGGAAAATAATTTTCCACAAGAAGACTGGGTCTGAAAGCTTTATTGGCTGATAAGCCTGCCAGGAAGCTCATTTCTCTCAGCAGCACAGGAGGCTTTCCTAGACAGCCCAGACACCCACAGGACAGGGGGGTGTGAGCAGAGAGCCCCTGCTGCGCTTCTGTGGTGGAAAGGATGTACAAACGTGAAAGGCTCGTGTTTAATCCAACACCTCGGTGGGGAGCATGAGCAGCATCCCGGTCTGGGGATGGCTCTGCATCCAGCCTTGGAGGGAAGAAGGCCTGCAGCCCTCACCCAGGCATGTTCAGTACTTCCCTTGCCACCTGCCAGGACCTGCAGGGTAACTCAACTCTGCCTGCAGCCCAGGAGGAGCCGGTGCTGCAGATGAGAGCCTCAGCTCCTGGCCCTCCTGCAGGAATTTTCATTCAGGCTAGCTGGGAATCTGTTGAGGCCAACAGCTTGGCTGAAGGCTTCACAGATCCTAATTTGGAAAGGGTTAGCTTCTTGTAAGAAAAGCCCGAGAGAAGAAAAAATAATCAGTTTCTACCCGTGAGAATGCAGCATCAACAGGAGTAAGGAATCCAAACAAGAGAAGGAGAAAACAGCCACATATTGGCACCTGTTATTTTCTGAATGCTCGGAGGCTGAGGTTATAGGTAACCAATAGCAGTTGATTGGAGTTAAATCATAGCCAATGAATCTATTGCAGTCATTTAGCAGCCAATGGATGTATAACACAAATAATAACAATACAAAACGGTATAAAGGAGGCTGTTTCCTTGAATAAATGGCTTTTTGCCCTTGTGTGAGGCACTGTCCATGTTTGTGTTGTGTCGTGTGGCCGCCCCAACAGCGACAGGAATCGACCTCCCGGCTGGGTGTGATGCTCAGGGAAGGCTGGCTTGTCCCAGGCCCCCTTGCTGTGGACAGGGCAGGTCACAAGCACCCAAGAATTCAAAGCAGCCCTGGGAAAGCAGGCCTGGGGAGGCTGCCTGGGAATGGAGCTGCATTGTCCATCTTGAGAAGCACAGGGCTCCTGCAACCCTGCTCACCCCCTGCCCTCCCAGCAGAGCTGTCACCCCCCAGGCAGCCTAATGAAACATGATTTTAAATCACCCCTTTACTCCAAGCACCAGATTTGTCCTTTAGTGTGACAATCCAACCTGTAAAACCACGTAAGATGATGTGAAGGATTTGCATTATTGCAAGCACTTTGTGCACAACTTGTTACTAATTAAAACTGCTCACTTCCCGGAGTCTACTACAAAAGACTTGAGGCTGGAATGTGATTTAACCTGAGATTATGGTGCTTTCCTACTGCAGCGTTTACAGCCTATAAAATGCCCAATTGTTGTCAAACCATTGCATGAGGACACATAAGAGTCACCTCAGCACAGCTTTTCTTACAGATCCAAAGATTTAGAAACACTCCAGACTAAGCTAACACATGCACCTCCATCCTCACACCCTGGAATTCAGGTGGCATTCCTCAGCCAAAAAGAGAACAAACAGGCAGCGACATCAATCCTGCCTGACTTTCCGTGTCTCTCTGACAAATGATGCAAATACAGTTCTGAATCCTGAGAAGCTCTGTGGTGAAAACAGCAGTGCAGGACAAGTGATCCCATTTCCCTTAACAATGTTTTGGCCTGTGGACCCTGTTCCTGGTGGGTAATATCAGAGAAAGTGAAACTTGACATGTGACCACCCTCTGGGTACAGTTGTACTCCTTTGAGTTCTGCAGGAGTTGTAGGCCTATTGTAAGTTCCATTAACATGAAGTAGAAGTTTAATTTAACATGGATAAATGAAGCGTGGGCGTACTGATATATTAGAAAGAATACTATTACCCAGAAAATTATAGTGGTCTCATGAGGTGGTAGAGGAAACTGAAGAAATTATATTTAGTTATGTTATACCATTGGGGGTTTTGATAGGCTTGTTTTTGCTTTGTAATCAAGTGCAACGTTATTTTATTATCATGGTTATACTATTATTACAGTGTAATCTTGCACTTGATTACAAATCAAACCCAGTGATAACTACAATAATAAAATAATGTGTTAACATAATAATCTAACAAACCGTAATGAAATAGGTGCTGTGCATCAGGCAGAGCATCACCAGCCAGTCAAGGGAGGGGATTGTCCCACTCTGCTCTCACTGGGGTGGCCTCACCTCGGGTGCTGGGGACAGTTTTGGGTGCCACAGGAAGAGGAGACTGAGGACAGACCTCTCTGGGGTCTGCAGCTTCCTCATGAGGGGAAGAGGAGGGGCAGCCACTGATCTCTGCTCTGGTGACCAGTGACAGGACGCGAGGGAATGGCCTGCAGCTGAGTCAGGGAAGAGTTAGGGTGGATATTGGGGAAAAAAATCTTCACCCAGAGGGTGGTTGGGCACTGGAAAACGCTGCCCAGGCAAGTAAACACAGCCCCAAGCCTGAGTGAGCTCAAGGAGCATTTGGACAAAGCTCTCAGGCACATGGTGGCATTTTTGGGGTGCTCTGTGCAGAGCCAAGAGCTGGACTCAATGATCCTTGTGGGTCCTTTCCAACTCATAGGATATTCTATGATTCTAAAATTCTAAGCATTGTCTTAAATTTGACAAATACAAATAAATAATACCGGTGCTGTAGTATAACCAGCTACTCCCAAGATACAAGAGGCACCTATCCCAATACGGACTAGTAAAAGCTTGGGAAAATCACTATGGAAAGGAGATAAAATAAGATGTAAAAGGTATATTGAAAGGACTTCATCTTGAAAGTTGTTTTTCCTGTATTCATGCTTGTCAGCATCATCTTGCTGTGGTAGATCAATCAACGAACCTTGTTCTGCTGCTGTGCATCTTGGATGGACACAGCCAGCCAGACTTGAAAAAGAAAGTAGAGTCGCTGCTCTTGCCTTCTCCTGGGTTAAAATGCAATCTCTCTCTTTCTCTGTTAATTTCAAATTGACTGATCAGAAGAAATCAACAAAAGTCCAATTGGCAAATTCAAAATTTTACCCGACAAATCCAAAATTTAAACAGTGGAGTGAGAGGTAATTGCCATTCAGAACAAACGCACAGACAGAAGGGCAGAGCTCTGCTGCCTCCCAAAATCAGCCATCAATATTCATGGGTGTCAGACACGCATTTACAGTCTCCTGCATCCCAGTGGGTGCCAAATAGGTACGGTAAAAGCCTGTCACACAATTTCCATATCTCAGCAACACCAAGACCTTTCCATGCAGCTGCTGCCTCTGATTGAGGATGGAAATAGACATTTAAAAAACAAGCAAAACACCCCAAACTTACCAAAAATAAACACACTGCAAAACAAATTACACATCAGAAGATGGGGAGGTGTCGGTCAGAATAGCAACTGGTCTGTCCCGATAACTCCGGCGCGGCTGGAGCTGTGAGGCTCCTGCCAGTGTGTCAAGAGGAATGGAAATCAAAGCACCCCAAAACCAGCCAAGAGCCAACAGAGCCTTATCAACCATCCTGCCCTGCCCATCAAATCTGCCACCCAAGAGCTGACAGAGGAACTCTTCGTGTTTGTATATCACTCATTGCACTCTCGAGTCCTGAGCCTCTCTCATCTGGGAAGCGAGGCAGCAGCTTGGAGGAGAGATTCACTCGCTGAACCCTCTGCTGCCACTGTGCTTATCAGACTGCCTGCAGGAACAGTAAAGTTTTCCAACAACAAAACTTATTATAACCAGGAAACACGGAGACTGGGAAAATGGAATGTGTATTGGAGACTCATGCATGAAACCGAAATTTTGATATAGCACGTATTTTTAATCACAGCCTAGGCTCCCTGACAGGCTCATGCACAAATTCCCCTCATGCCATTAGCATCTTTAATGACAATTTTGGCAGAACAACCAGTAAGGATCCATTCTGTTTCTCTTGTAAATTGTCCATTGAGGAAAAGATTGTATTTTTTCAATGAGGCAGTGTGCAAAATAGTGCAAGGCAGAGAAATTGGCATTTGGCCCCTCTTCCAGCTATGTAATTTTCATTTAATTTCCATGCAAGCAGATGAATCACTTCACAGCCTCTTTCCCAGCATGTGCTGATAAAAAAACAAAGTAGGAACTTATTGCTACCCTTACTGTTAGGTCTCAGGAAAGTGAACTAACCTATGAGGGTATTTAAATGAATAATAGACAACTCTAGAACCAGAGTTTCAAGGAATATGCCATGTGAATTGGATAGAGACAGTAAAATCATAATTTGCCAAGTAGAATTTAATGATATCAGTTCAACAGATGGATGGGAATGGAAGTAGAACAAAAAAGTTGAGTTAATTCTGAGTTAATTGACCCAATCCTGGAAACATTCATAATTTAAACTAATGTCTTACACTGGGATATTTGTCTTACAACATATTCAAGGGATTTTTAGAGATTCCACCTCACTTCTCTGTGTTTCTTTACACCTTGTGTAAAGCAGCCATCTATAAATGCATGGGCCTGCATAATGACAGGGATTTTTCCCTTATTTTTGAGCACGAAGGCTGAGCTGGCCCACCACCTGCATCTCTCCTAAAAACGCAGCAGTCTATTGATGAGGTCGTGGCGTGTCACCAGCATGCGGGTTGAGCCCTTAAGGCAAGGAATTGTGATATTATTGTATTGATCACCTAAAGTTACCATGCCCTAAAAAGAAATCTTACTCCTTCTCACCCAGTGCTTCCCAGAACATAAGACAGCAAAAGCACTAAATATGTCAGGATGTACACAAATACCCCAAAAAGCAAAATGCAGATGAGGCATCCATCTGCATCCAACAGCAAATTTCCTGAGTGATGGGAGGAAATGGCCTCAAGTTGTGCTGTGGGAGGTTTACATTGGATATTAGGAAAAATTTCTTCACTGAAAGGGCGAAAACATTGCAAGAGGCTGCCCAGGGAAGTGGTGGAGTCACTGGCCCTGGCAAAGTTTTGAAAATATGGGGACGTGGTTTAGAGGTGCCCCTGGCAGTGTCAGGTCCACAGTTTGAGTTGATCTTAGAGGTCTTTCCCAGCCTGAATGGTTCTGTGAACACAGAACACAAACTGAAGGAGGATGGGAGAGCTTTTCCATGCTAACTCCAGACAGAGCACAGAAATAAAGCTGACCAGCCTCAGAGTCCTGCGTTTCCCCCCATGTTCTGTGCAATCTGCAGCTGCAGCCAGCACAGGAAAACGAGCCAAATGTTAATCTTTCCAGCAGACTGCAACAGGACCATTCCTGAAAATCGTGTCTGCTCCTTGACAAGTGTGGAGAAACACATTCCACTGACTCTTCCCTCAGCCCCGTTTCACTCTGCTGAGGTTAGCAAGAAGAGAGAGCAAGTTCTCAGCATGAGGTAACACGTCCTAGATATTTGGTGCATGGAAGTGTTGCTAGATTTAGCTGCAGTCACTTTCTAGGAATGAAAACAAGGGGTTGTGGGTGAGAGAAAACAGAAATAAAAGCAATAACAGGTTTGGGATGTTCAGGATGGGCAGAGAGGCTGAAGCCATTGAGGTGCCCTCCTCTGTCACAGCTCACCTGTGATCACAGCTGTCTCTTTAACTTGGGGTCACAAATATGATGCTGGTAAGTGGTGAATATTTTATTTCCCACTTCACCAATGTTTGGGTAAAGATTTAGGGGAGCTGCTGTTTTCTCTGTCAGGTACAGGCGGCTCCCTTGCTCTCTGAGCTGCTGGGACACTGGGCTCTGTGGTGTGCTGGGGAGACAGTGAGCATTTGAGCTGGGTCTTTCTCCAGACAGGAAAATCTCTGTGCACAATGACACAGACTAAAATTAACTCAGTCTTGGTAAAATGTCTGCAGTTCCAAATAAATCCTTTCTCTGGATTTTCGAATTTTAAGACTGGGGATGAAACACGCCCAAGGAGGACTCTGGGTGTGTGTCTCACATGGCTCCAGTGCTTGGAGCTGGTGCTGTTTCCTTTCAGATGGGGATAAATCTGTCTGTGGGAAATACATCACCTGTCTTCATTTTATTTGGTATCTCTATGACCTGCCTTTATTAAGCACCAAATTTACTGCTGGAAGAGTTTATCATCACAGGGTCTTTCTTTTTATACATAACAATTCTGGCTTTCTCATTATCTTGTATCAAGTTCCGGTTTGTTACAAAGCATGTAAGTTTATATTTCTTTTCAACTAAACTCATAAAAGTTAATTACAATAAGGCAATGCACTTACAAAGCTGCTAACAGGCTGATCTAACAGGCTATTGTCATAAAAAGTAAATAAAGATTCATGCATTTTAAAGCACATTTAGCTTCACTGATCTAGAAGCAAATTGGGCTTGAGAAGATTGCACTGACGGCATTAAAACTGCTGCTGTATTTAAATTGACATCAGTAAACCAGAGAGCTATAAAACTGAAATTTAACTATACACACTCCAGATTTTGGGGACTTTATGCTCCTATGAGTTTTAAAACCTGTTGCATCTTCCAAAAATTTTGAGCAAAAGGCCGAAATAAAAAATATAATTGGGTCTAAAACTTTATTTGCATCAAATAACAACATTTAAATGAGTGCCATTCAGAATTATTCTAATGAGTCATTCTCTCACATAAAAGATTTATTTTGGATGGGCAATTCTCAGTTTCACCAAGCAGGCAAGGCAGACCCATCCAATTTAATGTCTAAAATATGAAAAATAGCTCCCTGATTGGATGCAGCATACAAGCTGTGGGCAAACTAGAAAAATATAAGGCCATATGTTCAACCAGTATAATAGAATTTACTCCACTGAAACCATCTAAAGTATTTTAACCCTTCCCTTCTCCTCTCAGGAGCAGGCAGGGCAGAGGTGGACTCTGCAGCCTCTGCTGCCACGTCTGTAGAGGGGACATCCAAGGAAACATCCCGTGGGAGATGCTGGGGTGACGGTTTTTGTGGGGTGTGCTTACCTAGAACTGCCTCCGTGGCGTGTTTTGGGGTGACAGCACATCTCCAGCTGGGCTGTGGGGCTGGGAGTGCTGCAAAAATCCTACCCCCCTTACCAAGAGCACATGGGGGGTTTGTCACCTGCCCTGCTCTGCGCCCTGCCCTGTCACCTGCCCTCATTGCCCGTTAGGTCTGGCTTTGTTTCATACCCCAGCCTCACACAGCGCAGAGAGGATGGGCCCAACTCACCCAGGGATGACTTCCTGAGCCCTGGCAGAGCTGTAAGAGAGGAAATTCTGGTGTCAGAATTCACTGGATAAGTCTCTAAAGGGAGAGCAGCCCAGCAAATCAGCTTCTGAAGGGAAGTTTCAAAGCACATTTGCCTCTTGCAAAGTACGAAGGTGAATGGAGGCTCTGCTTTCTTCACGCTGCAGTGTTAGGATTTTCTATTTAAAAACTGCTTCTTGCAAGAAAGTTAAGGGGTTTGATTTCATAATCAGTGGCTCAGAGATTTGTCCTGGCTTTCTGTTGCTACCCACAGAAACACACAGATCTTGTCCTCAGCATCCCAAAAGCAGGCAGCTGAAAGGAAAGAGGCTCTGGAAAATGGCAGATATGACCGCAGCAGCTCAGTGTCCTACTAATACTTGGTAGCAAACAGTGCGCAGCAAGTCAGAAAGGTCTTTTCAAGACCTGCATTCCTGTGGGATCAGGAAAGTCCCCTTGTGATCTTTGTGATTTCCCCTTTTTATCTGAATTATGTAGCTCAGCACAATGTTTTTTTAAGGTGAGTTTGCTTCCTTTCTCATTTAAATATTTTTGTTTTTTAACAAAAACCAATGAAACGAACCCAAAAAATTTAACTGTCTCAGCCGTCCCAGAAGAGAGGATTTCACTCCTTTTGCAGCAGGAAAAGCAAAACACGAGTGCCTTAGGGAGAACCAGCCTCACCAAATCACTGCAAAGGCAATCCCAGGAAGCTTTCCATGCCAACCACATTAAGCAAGGGGATGTCCACAGAAACACCGTTTGGAATCAGGCCCTGCACAGACCAGGAGCACATTTCAGCCTTGAGCTGAATGTTCACACTGTGCACACTGCACACCTGACCTGGGCAAACGCCAGCTCATTCCTCTTCCCTGGGTGTTCCAGAAAGCTCCAACAGGAGATTGGCTCGTGCATGGGGAGACGGTGTTGAGCCCTAATGAACAGCAATGGCCCCAAAGGAGCTGCATTGCAGGGGCAGAAGAGATTTCCTCATGCTCAGACGAGAGCAGCAAAACATCTCAGACCCGTCTCGGGTGGAGGATGCTGCCACAGTCATGCCAAGAGCTACAGTCATGACCAGGCAGGAAGAGAGTAGAGAGGTTGGAGGAGACAGAAAATTGCTCTGGCAAAAGTCCAGGCCTCTCTGGATGTGCTGTCAATGTTCCCACAGACTTCAGCATAGCCAGAATCTCCCGTCATGCATTTTGCAGGAAGCCATTCCCCAGGTCCCACTATGCTCACAGTTATTTACCTGCAGCCTTCTGCTACTGAGCAAAAAAAGGAGGAGCAATCCATCTAGAAAATAAAATCTAAGGTATTCTGTAGCATTCCTGTTTTTCATTTTCCCACATTTAGGAAAAAGAAGGAAAGTACTTGACAGCCACTTTAAATGTCAGAAATATGGTCTCATGCTTCCATGCAGCTCAGAATAACTGGTTTTGTTCAGGCCTTTCTGCAAGTGTCTCTGTCTGCGAAAAAACCTGTCAGACCCCTGGGGCAAACAATGAGTCCCTGCAGTATCCCTTGGCAAGCTGTGAAAATCTGGGCTACATTTTCCTGGAAAAGGCCAGGCTTAGCTCCCAGTCTGGCAGTGGTGCCACATGCCAAGGCTGTGGCTGGCACACACCTGAGCTGCCCGGTGCCAGGCTGGGATGCTGGCACAGACCCCTCGCTCGCTGGGTGCAGCCTGCTCTGGAGGCACACCCAGGAGCTTTGGGATCCTCTGAACCCCTCTAGAGGGGTGTTATATACCTAAACCTAGCACAGTCTGACTCAAAGGGTGTGCAATCAGTAAATTTTATTGCAGCCAGCAGAAAGCAGCCACACAACCTTCTCCATGAGCAGCCCTGGATGGAAGCTTCCAGAAAGAGGAGCTGTTGGAAGTGTTTGTGCTCTGTTCATCTGTGCTGGACTGAGCAGCCTGGGCTCCATGGGCAGCAGCCTCATCCCTGGCAGATCACAGGCTAAGAGCCCCATTAACCCACAGCAGGCAAAGAAGCTGGCTGCTTAACAGCAAGGGCTTTGGAGGAGCAAGAAAAGCTCAGTTTACAAATGTGAAATGTTTATTTTTCTCTCATGTTTTCTCCTAATGCTGGCGGATTGACAAGATCCTCTTGTCGCTGGGAACAAACACAGAGAGGGCAGTAAAGAACATCTCTTCCTGTTCCAAGAAGCCAGCCAGAGTCAGAGCTGGATGATATACAGGTGGCACAGAGTGAAGAAATCACAAGAAAGAGGCAGGTGGTAAAAAAAGAAATAGTAACTGTTCTGCCTTTGTATCTGACAGCAGAATTTGGTCTTCAGAGTCCTATAAACTAACGCTCCAAAATGTGGATTATAGCTGAGCCCAAATGAGTCACAAGGAGCTGGCACAAAACTGCCAGGCCCTACCCACAGCGGTGAGCAAGGTGCCATTGAAACTCTCTCTGAAGGCTGGCACTGATTTATTCTGGCAAAAATTATCTTTGCACCACAAACCCTTCACTGCATCATCCAGAGCTCAGCAGCACAGGAAGCAATATCAGGGACCTGAGGCAAGGGGTCCTCTGCCTTCCTCCTGGAAATAAGAAAAACTTGCCAGGTGCAAATGACTCTGAGCAAGGGGCAAGAAGCTGTAGGGAACAGCTCCTGAGGTGGTGCAGCTCAGGCAGAGCTGCTGGCAGCACTCTCAGAGGGACACACTGAGCCCTCTCCTTGGAGCAAGGTGCTTGCTGACCACAAAAAGCAGCTCCTGCTGCCCACAGGCTCCAGAGAGCTGCCCAGTTCATGGCACACACCAGCACACCGCAGAGTGGATCTCACAGCCTCACGGCCCTGGGGTGCCTGCTGCTGTTTGAACATGCTGGATAGAATTTGAGCTTCCCAGGAGGGTTGCAGGGTTGGAAATTCATTTTCATTCAGCATTAGAATAAATGTGAAAGTTATCTGATTTTTGCAAGCAGAGAGTTATATTAAAAATACATCTTTTCAAGACAGAAATTCTAGTTCATGGCTTAAAATATAGTCTGATACACCCCAGTGATTATTGTGCTACTGGCTAAACTTTAAATTTTTTGCAGCAGATCACCATAAAGCTGGCAGAATGGGGACTTGGGCTCCACATGCTGCAAAGTACTTCACCAGCAACGAGAATAACCCCATTCCTCTTCCAGCCTCCCAGGAGAGGTGCTGCAGACGTGGATACACTTCCACAGTTTCAATCAAAAATGCAATTAGACAAAAGCACTCTAAGCAGCTTTATTTGCCATGACACGCTCCTCGGGGTGCTGCACCCCTCCAGAGGCAGAGAGAGCCCCTCGTTCCCCACCTTCCCACAGGACACCAAGTGGTGCTCAGGGAACCAGAGCCCAGGCTCCCAGGAGCTGCAGCAGAGCAGCTGCAGGGGAGAGGGGGCTGCACTGAGGAAAGCAGAACAGGCAATGAAGAATAACAGCATCCAGTTCCAGCAGGAAAGAGCAGAGCAGGACACCCTTTGGAACGTGATCTTCCCATCCATAGCTGGGCAGGACATAACAGAGCTTTGCTGAGAGCCCAGGAGGGACTCGTGCACTCGTCAGACCCAGTAATTAACCCCAGGTCACTCATCCTGCCCCAGGGAACACACAGCAGTGCGGGTCAGGACACCAACATGTCCCAGAGGCCAGGGGGGAACTGCAGCTGGTTGCACTCAGGAATTGTAGCCCCAAACGCTCGCTCTGACTTTGGCCCTCACACCCAGGGAACAGCGAAGAGCCTGGCCTGGGTCAGGGTTTGGAGGGGCTGCACTCTCACCTGGATGGGGGAAAGGCTCAAAACATCCAGCCAGACAAACCTGGGGAACTGCTGCCACCAGGTGCTGCCTCACTGTCCTTCCTGGTGGGGCACAGGGGGTCCGGGGATGCAGTTCAGGTGATGCTTGGGGTGGGCTACCAGCATGCACTGCCTGCTCCTCTCAGGTGGATTCCTGGCTGGCACATCCTGCTCACCACAATAATACTGCAAATTCACCAGCTGCTGTTGCAGCACAGAGGCCTGCTAAGGGAAGGACAGACTTGTCCTGAGGGAGAGAAAAGAGCATCCATACAGAAGATTTACAGCAGGTCCCATGGAATTTTTTAAGAGGAATTGACAGTGCAAGCCAAGGTTTTACTAAAATCTGAATTTTTATGCGGCGGCTGGTTCTTATTACATTGAAAGTGACAAGCTTTCTAAATCTTTCTGTACAGGTGCAGCATAAGGAGAAAAACCAGCTCAGTTACCAATAAGTACATGACCATCTGCCCAGAGAAGCGATGGCAGGTCAAGCTTTGAACACGGTTATAATTTAATCTGCTAGAGGACAGACAGATCCAACACCTGCAGGTGTTAGAAATGAGGAAAAACTGCTTTCCAGAAGATCCAAGTACACTCTGTAGCTCTTCCTGCTCTACCCAAATTTAGGTTGAGACACAGTTCAAAGACAAATAAAAGTCCATTTAATACTTTAACATAAGTGAAATAAACCAAATTGACAACAGCCTGTTTGCAGGCAGCAGAGACTTCCCTGACTTGCTTCCCTGAATTTATACAATTTATTTATGGACTGCTCCATTATTTGCAAGTTTTGTAAGCAAAACCCATTCCCAAAAGGATAAATTCAGCAGAAAGCAAGCCAAGATATAAGCTTGACCAGGCAAATTCCCACTGTCCCCTTCCCAGAGCAGAACCTCACCATCAGTGCTGTGTGTTTGGTTTTATGTGGCTGCAGCTCCTTCTCCAGTTTCATGGGCTGCCCAGTTTGGGATCTTTCTCTTAATCTGAGGAGGACCAGAACTTCCACAAGGATTAGAAAGGAGGGTATGAGGAAGCCACTTCAGTTAAATGAACGTTCCCAGACAAGAGGAACAAACAGTACGAGTGTTGCTGGTGACATTTTACTTCACTGAAAGTGAAAACTGCTTTAAGCACCGTGGCTGTATCAGGGGCTACCTGTGCCCACACAAACAGCTCAACTGCACCCATGGTTTTACACCATTCCTGCTTCCTCTCCATTCCTGGTGAACCCTCAGCACACCTCCCTCAGGGCTAATGAGCTGGGGTTTGGGTTTCTAGCATAGCTACTCTAAGACGGCAACATGCCTCCAGAAGAGTGTCTAGCAGATTTTTTAATGAATTTAATTAAGATAGAAAGAAATTGAAAGGAATAGAAAACATTCACGTTAATTTGCTAATTTCATACGAAGCATTTATCTCATTGGAGGATATTGCACTAGAGCCATACAGAGCCTGCCTGTCGAGAAGGTCCTGGGGATGGGGCTGCTGCATGGACGGACAAGTCAAATTTCATCAGTTGGGGGAAAAAAGGAAAAAGTTCAAATGACTGTATCCGTATCACATTGGTGTCATTCTGCAAATATCAAATCTTATTTCTCATCTCTCATAGCAAAAGCATATAAAAATCTTGAGGAGACTTTCAGACAAGATATCACTAAAAACACACATCAAAATAATGAGAAAGAATAACGAAAGGCTAGAATAAGTTAAATTGCTGTGACAATTTTTAAAAGCAATTCTGCCTTAATAAGGTCAGTGAGAAGATGACTTTAAAGTACCACGGAGCACTGTGGTCTTTCCTTCAAAGTGTTATAAGTAATATAATAATTTTTAACTTATTACACAAAGTACTTTGCACTGCTCAGATGATGACACTTCCCTCACTCATCTGCCTTCCAGGCTTTCTTGTCCAACATTAAAAGTATAACAAAAACAAAAAACAAACCAGATAAAAAGCCAGATATAAAGCATGGATAATCTCAGACAAAATCAGAAATGAAATTAAGAGGAAATTCATGTGTGTGGAGCAAATCCAGCTTTCATTATGACAATTAAAAGCTCTGACTCAAATGTTTTTGGAAGAGGATGATGCAAATAAAGGTTTAATTGATTTAATTACTGCTGAGAAAGGGTGTGGAGCATCACTCCCTCCTCTTGACAGGTATCATCACCCTCTCCAGTCCCAAGATCTTGTGCTGATTTCAGCTCTTCAGCCTTTGGTTCTCACTTGACCAGAATTCATCAGTTTTCCACCACTGCAGGCCAAAGCTGTGTAGGCTCCTAAAGTTATTTCCAAATGTGATCAAGCAGAGAATCATCAGAGGGTGCCACATTTTCAGTGGCTCTGAAAAATCCTGCAAGTTAACATTTAGCTGCCTCAAGGTATTTTATACCCAGGGACCCATATTCAATGAGATACAGAGAGTTTCTATTTAGTATTCCCCGCCTCCTCTCACTCGAAGCACAATTTAAACCTTGGGCAGCAGAAAAGAAGCTTTTCTATGGATTCAGGGCACATCACATGGAGCTTTCTTTCCCAACAGCAACACAGATACGCCACAACTTAATCCCATTTGTCACATCAGGTAAACAGGCCGTTGTTCATGTGGAGAAAATTCAGTAGCAGGACACTCAATATCTCAGCTAAAGTTTCCTATGTATCTCATAATCTGGAAAGAGGGTGAAGAACGATGTGGTAGGTTTTCAGATTTCACAGAATTATTTAGGTTAGCTGAGGTTACAAGAAAGCTTAAGGACTTGGAGAGAATAAATGCTGCTGGGTGAGCTCAGTGTAGCAGCCTGTGGATCCTACGATGGCAAAAGATAAACTAATCCATCCTGTTGGATATAAATTTCACTGCACACGTCCCAGGTACAAGGTGTCATTGGAGAGAATAAAAATAATCCCATCTCTGAATTTATGACACAGATAGTGCAAGCAGTGTAGGAGTTTCCATTCACTCACACCCTGGCAGAAGAATAAAATGTAGTGGTAACTTAGCACAAACAGAAACGTTATGCATTTTAAACTAACAAGAATAAATAATAATTTCTGAAAGTAATGCTACTGTCAGATGGAACTTGGTGTAGCCAAGATGCATTTAAGCCCATGATCTGGCATGATCTTTAAAATGCCTGATCATTTCTAGGTACTCAAATGTCCCCTGAACTGCCCTGCATTGCCTCTGCAGTGAAACCAACACCAAAGTCTGCCCAAGTGCCCAGCACAGCTCTGTCACCAACGATAATGATGGTAATTGTCACTAATGACAATGAGGAGGTTGTAAAGCTGCTGTGGCAGCTGGGGCTGGTGGAAGCTGCATCCAGCACCAGCCCCCCGGACGCTGCCTCAGCCCTGACCCCACAGAGGGAGGGGAGCGCCCGCACCGGGCATCTCAGAGGGCTCTGCTGGCCGCTTCCTGGCCAGCCTCTGGCAACCTGCTGGCAGCTGGGAACCTTCTGCAGCAGAACCAAGAGGCTCCATCTCTTCTGCAATGCGCACTCAGATCAGCTGAGATTCCCTTGCACCTGCACTCCTTCCCCAGCGGAGGAAGAACATCCCTCTCTCTCCTGTCCATAACCACACGACACAAACCCACCGCTGCTCGTCCCTAGAGGGCTCAGGGGTGAGGAGACAACCTCCACCTGCTGCCACATCTCCAGCATGTGTGAGATACCTGATGCTCTATCACACCGGTATTTTTAATTAATCGGGCATTTCTCCGTTGAGATGAAACTCTGTGTACCTTTCTCATTTACTCTCCCCAACACGTGTTTATTAATTAGCAGACTAATTTGCTTAGTTCTTTAGGAACTGCCTGCCAGGGAAAATGTCCTCAGTTGTCAAATGCAACTCATCGATTACTGTAAGACACTTCAGAAAGACTAATTGATAAATATATCCGAGCCCTGATTAATTGGTGAAAAATCCATCCTGCTGCATCCTGCTGTCCCTTCCTTTATAATAAGATTCTCAAATTAACTTACAACTTGATTTTTCCTTCTTTTAATTAAGAAAACCACCAAAAACCTGAAGTATTTGTGGAGGGTGTCTATTCAATTTTCTGGTTATGCTTGAAGTGAAATCTACTTCATTTACCTTATTAGCCCAAAAGTAAGGAAATGAACCTACTCTGTCAACTAGAATTTATCTTTGGGGCTGAGAGAGCTGATGTGGAAACTTGAAAGTAATTTCTTCACTCTTCTTTTTGTTATATGTATTTTTAAGGTTCCTTTCTGATAACATAAATTAAAAGCGACTTCTACAAACCTGGTGCAAATTCTCAGTACAGCATCTGGCAGCTTTTGAAACAGCCCAGTGTAAGACGAACTAGAATGCACAAGGTAAAATATTCAGAGCAAAAATGACAGAACACATTCACAGTTATGTTCCCAAGCAGTAACACTCTCCCTGCTCAGTCCATGGCCACGCACCCCAGTGACTCTCACAAGAATTCTGCTGATGTAAGAATATTTTTCCCCTTCTTACTTCCACAATTTGTAGCTTAAATATTTCACTGGGGTCCTACTTATATCAATCCACAAGTTCCTCTGAGTTCCATTTTTGCCCAAATGGAGCTTTTCCTCCTCCCCTCACAAATCCTGAAGGCAACGTGCCTGCTTTGGTCCAGCCCAAGGCAGCAGTGCCAGCACCCGGCACTGCCCCAGCAGCCTCCTCATTTCTCAAAATATTTCCACAAATCTCCCATGTCTGTCCTGAAATTACGATTTTTGCCAAAAAATCTATATACTACTGTTTTTCTGTGGAGAACTGTTTGGGCTATCAACAGCTAATCCTGGTTCTCTGGCAAAAAAGGGGGATAATTACAATGCCTCTTCAAATCAGTGGTATTTCCTTGCTGCTAAGAGGGTGCCATGCTTTACACCTTTAGACTACCTTAAGTAATCATTTTTTACGCAGAACAGAAAATCCATTTCTATTAGTTTCCAAAGGCCTTGAAAGTATGTATGTGGGAAGACCACTTCCATAAATTCACCTTTTTAGAGTCACTGGCTAACATAGAATTTATGCAAGTGCAGGTCAGCCACATAATTCAGTATTTATATGCTCCCTTTCAAGCTCCAGGGAGCTGGAGTAAAATGCTAAAAATAAAATACACATGTTGTAATACACACAAGATTTAGAGATGGAACTATTCTGACAGTTCAAAATAAAAGATCTTTGTGCATAAGGTCTCCATAGCTAGGCCTGTACCTAAATCACATATTGATTTAACTCACTGTAGACAAGTTATATAAGCTTTGGACTGATGTATGCTTGATCAATGTGTTTTATAAATTAATCTCTGCCAGACTTACTCATTTAGGCAAGTGAAGAAGTCAGATAAATATCCCTACATTTTACTTTATTGGACAGTAAACCAATTTCTAATCAAATTTGTAAGCAAACAGCATTATTTGTTTCCAAGAAATATCAATATTAAAATACCTTTCTAAAAAAATCTGAAAACCGATTTCAAAAATTAGTAAGTTTTATCTATGAAATACACACATTATAAAATTGATACGTGAGCATAGAAACATGATGATCAGAAATAGAGAGGAGAATGAAATACCCTTTGAGCAAAGGGTTTTGGAACCTCAGCCAGATGAAAGTCAGATATATTTGATATTTTCCCTCTTTGAAGTGCTGACAGTGATTCCACACTTGAGTGCAGGAGCGACGCCCCTCTTCACTGCCAACACACTGACCCTAACATGGGGAGAAAGAAATGTTTACACCTATTCCGAGAGGCCTCTGGGTGCTTGAAAACAGAGCATATTCTCAGGTTAGAGAGGGGGAAACTGAGGCACGGAAAGACAAAATGACCCCCTGAGAGGCCCACGGCAAGCTGAGGTACACGTGCCATGAGTGAAGGCTTTTGAATGCCAGATCTACTAAAGCAACCCTCCTTTCTCATCCACATTTCTGCTCAAATCCCGCTGATCCTGGCAGTGGGAGCTCAAGGACAGATCCTGACCTGGCTTAGAGCTGGGTCAGTCCTAAACACACTCCTCAGCTTTTCTGTGAGCTCAGTTTTGGGGCAGTCCAACCAAAAGGTGAAAAGAGAACTCGTTGTCCCAGATTCCCTTGGTGGCCTCAGCAGTAAGAGCCCCCCCAGTCTGACATTCTTCATTCCTCGTCATTCCTGGCAGTGGGAACACAAACTCTGCTCCCAGCAGAGACTGACCCCCAGCACAGACCCATGAGCCAGCACACACTGATACTTCCCTGATGCCAAGATGAGTTTTGCCTTTATCTTTTATATACTTTTTACACATTTCTATGTATCCACAAGTATCAGCATGCATAGTTGTAATTTTTTAAGCCTGATCACTTAGCATAGTTCCAGTGTTCTGTAGGGCCAGGAGACCAAACACCCCAGAAGCTGCACAGCCAGGAGACCAAACGCTCTACTGTCTTGGGGGAGCAAGGTCCCCTTGTAGAACACATTCTGTAAACCAGAGATTAGCCCACCCAGGGGGGTGGGATTCCACAGTGGGGAAAACATCACAGCATCCACCTGAGCCCTCTTGCTGGGTACCCCTGTGAGATTGCTGATGGGTGAGGTCTGTGAATTGTACACGCGATTTACCGTGGGGGGGCATTGCGCCGCGTTCCACCTTGGCCAAGGGATGCACCAATAGGATCCTGTTAAAGCTACTGAGATAAACAACCCCCTCACCCTTTAACCGTGTCTGCCTTTCATTTCCTAAGAGCGGGAAAAGGCATCACCCCAAGCCAGCAGCACAGGGAAAATTGGGCACAAGAGATCGCTGCAGCCTCGGGTACTCTCTGCAAAGGCAATACTCGCACAAGGAGGGAAGGCACTTACCGTACAGAACTGCAATGAGCGACACGGGCATGACCAGGATACCCACCAGCATGTCTGCCACCGCCAGCGACATCAGGAAGAAGTTTGTGGCATTCTGCAACTTCTTCTCCAAGGACACAGCCAAAATTACCAATATGTTTCCCCCAATGGTCAGCAGGATGACAACCAGGATCAGGAGGGCTGGCCAATTCTTCTCCCTCACGGACATGCGAGAGATTTCGCCCTTCTCAGAGGCATTGAGAGGATCAGATGTAGGCAAACTCTGGTTCAGAGTCAGATTGCTGCTTAAGGACCAAGCCATCAGACCACCATGCAAACTAAAATCCAGTGTAACAGACACTGTCGTTAGGCTGAGTAATATTCCAGTGCTACTTAAAGTGCTCATTGTCTGGGGCTGGTTTCTCTGTCTCTTAGCCGTGCCTCAGAGACGATCCCTGTTCCAAATTCCAGGTCCAAGGCAGATGCCGAACATCACAAAACCTGAGCCAGAAAATCATTTGATCTTCCATAGTGAAGTAAACCTCACAGAAGTTAGCGCAGAGCTCTTCTAGTTCCCTTGGGCGTGGTGGATGACGACCACTGAGCAGCAACCTCAAGGGAAAGGAGACTTTGCAATCTCCAGCTGGTTTCCAAGTTCACCATTCTGAAAAGTAAAGGAAAAGGATATTCTTCACTGAAACCACGGTATACACAACACCTCCTTTATTCCCCATGAACTGACATTCTTATTCTTCCCCTTCCTGCTGGCTAGGATGTTCTCCAGGCTGCAAGGAATTTATCTGAAGGGTACAGACCATGCCTACAATCATGGGGGAGAGAGGCAGAGAATCACATCAGGGTGCTCTGGCTGGTTCAAAGCTGCTTATCACTAATTAAATGTTTCGTGAAACCTGCAAAAGCAAGTCTGAAGAGCAAAATATGTTTCAATTGATATCCACTTCACAGATACTCCGCTGCTGTGTAAAATAGGAATTGCACAAAATTCCAACCAATCCAGACAGCGTAGCCAGGCACAGGGTAATCCATCACCTTAAAGGGAATGGTTTGGATATATTTTATATATTCTGAGGTAAAATGAAGGTGTTGTAAAAACCCTCAGATCTTAATGATTAACTCTCCTACAATGACAAATACCATAGTTTGGTTTCTGTTGGGAAATGAATGGTGGATAAGATGCAGTATCTATCATGATCCTTTTGGAACAAACAGACAACAAAGAGTTAAGAGGAAAAAAAAGAACAAACTTTAATAAAAGCTGAGCACTTATTTCTGTTCTTCATCTGTTTTTGTGCCACTGCTTCCTGCTGATCACGAACACACAGCCAGGCCAGCAAACCTGACCCCACCCGTCTGCTGCTCAGGGCTCCTGCCCTAACAGCCTCATCCCACCCAGAGTTGGGAGCACAGATTTCCTCACAATATCTCACGTGATTTGTGCTTCTTCACAGAGCAGCTGACAGCGAGGGCAAGTCTGATCACAGCCCTGCCTGCCCCTGTAACACCGGCCAGAGGACACCACGCTGCTGCCTCTGAGGTCCTTTAGCCTCGCGCATTGAGCTAATTTGGTAAATTAAATGTACTCTTGACTTCAGGCACGTGCTGAAGCTAAGGGCCGGTATTCCCAGCCCTGGTTAAATCGTGTCCTCAGGAACTCAATGATTTCACTGCCAATCCTGTACAGCTGATGAGAAAAAGCTTTGCTTTGCACTTCCACGGAATTGGAGTCAAGCTCCCAACAAACCCATGCAGCACAGGGCTAAAAGCACAGAAGGAAAGCACTCAGTCGAGCAGTGGTGTGAAAGTGGACCTGTAAGTAGAATAAAATCAATAGCAGGTAACTTATTTTGAGCATATCCTCAACTTTTTGTGTAGCCCACAGGAAAAGAGCTGTTCTATCCCTGTTAAACAAATAACTAAATAAAAGCCAGATTGTAGCCCTTGAATGCACTGTGGCACACATCTGACACAGCAATTTGCCATCCAGGGATCAAAAGCCAGACGTAATTCATGAGATTACATTAGATTTTATGTAAAATAGGAAGTGCTCAGAGTCCTGCCATAAAATGTTTAACATTCATGAAGGTTTTGGAAACTTGCTAATGGGCTTTGTGCACAAAAATATTTCTTAAATGAGCAGTGCATACCATGAACCCAGATTTGCTTCTGCACTGTAGTTAATTACTCCCAGAGGGTCTCTAAACTTCATATTTAGGAAGAAGTTTTGCACGATGGGCACAGAAAATAATTTTGCAGCTGCGCATGCAGATGAACGAGCAAGTGGCCACTGTACCGTTTATTTTTTCCAATTTAGCTGGTCTCAAAAAAAATGTCTCTAGAAAATTTCCTAATGCTTCAGATTATTTTTACCAAAACACAGCTTTTAATTCAAAGCTGTGATGACAATTTTTCCAAATCACCTTTCCACAGTGAAGGAGACTCCAGGCAGCCAAAGGATCGTAGGCTGGACATACCTTAACTCTAGGTCATGAAAAGAAACAGAAAAACAACCTCCAAACAAAACCACACCACAAAAACCAGCTCCAAGATAAGGCTTCTGAATTAAACGTGTCTATTTTTATAACTGCTCAGGTCTGAACACTGAAATGGGGAGTAGAGCCATTCTCTCTTCCATTTTGCATATTCAGTTTAAAAAATCCTGTGGGAATTTGACTGCAGGAATGCTCAAGCCTGGGCTCCACCTTCAGAATTAACTGTTCTACTGCTTTGCTAATACTCTTGTTCTTATTATTTTACACAGATCCTGGCTTGAATTCCTCACTTTTCCTTTTCACTGATTCCCTCAGTCTCCACAAGGTAAAACTTTATGACTAATTCCTTCAGCTACAGTCTTCTAAGCACACCACTGTACCAGAAAAATAATTCACATTTTATTCACGGATTCTGCATTTATTTAAGAACCATCTCCATAACTTTAAATTGAAACGTGTGCCTATCACAGATTTCTTCCCAATAGCTAACATAAAAGTACACATTACTGAATTTTGTGGTCAATCATCAATTCCAGTTCAATCTACTACTGACAGTCCTTAAAATTATAATTTAAACATTCAGCAAAACCAAGGTCTTTTCTATGCCACTCCTGCCTTTTGATAAAGTAAAATAATGAGTACTTTTGGCACATTCTTTCCCTTCAGTCTTTAAGTCTGGTTTAGAATAAACTGAAGGTAGAAAAACATCATTTTTGTGTATCAAGAAACACATGAATTATTTAAAGCAGAGTTGGGTATGCTGAAGGTTTTGGATATTCCAGAAGGTTAAGTTGAAGAGAAACAAAAGCTACAGGGGTTACCAGGCCTGGGCTGGTGGGGCACTGGGGGGGCTCACACTCCTTTGGGAGTATTTACCACCATTACACTTGCTGAAAGGAAAAAAACCAAACCTTTCTTGGAATGAACACAATTATTCTTTCATTTGAATTAAATGCATTCATCTTTAGCTGTTTCACCCTTCAAAGCTCAGAGCATTTTTTCCCGCAGAAAAGCAGCTGCCTGCTGAGAGCTTGAGACGCTCCCCGGCCCCCAGCCAGGCTCCTGCCTCCCCTGGCCAGGCTGCAGAGCCCCTGAGCTCCCGTGAATCACCGAGCAAACCTCTGGGACTCACACCCTGCACGGGAACAATGTGCATGTGAAATTGGGCAAGAAATCAAGGATTGTCAGTTCAGCCCAAATAAACCCCTGAGTTTCAGGCAGAGCGAGAATAATACATTAATTCATGGTTAGTCTTGCTGTAAAAAAACCCAAACCAGAGGTGCTTAATGATCAAAAGCGACGACTTTCAGCAATTCCTTCCCCACAAGGAAACACAAGAAACACCCAATGGCATCCCAGGTACAAAGGGAAACGCAAGAGAGGTTTTCTCCTCCCAAACTATTGGCAGTGTCCAGTTCTCCAAGTCACATTCACAGCTCCTCAATACCCAGATGAAAGCCAACAAGCTGCTAAAGAACAAACATTTTTAAATAAAAAGTTTTGCCTTCAGCTTTGACTCTGATGGTAGACCTACATCAGGGAAAAAATAAATCTGGAGTCAACTAAACTGAACTGCAACTGCTGCCATTTTTGACAGGAAAACAGTTGCAGATAGTTCACAACTATCTGAGCCAGATAGTCAGATGACATAAATTTTTATAGCTCCATGCAGCCCTTTTCAAAACGGCAAATAATTTTAAATTATGTAATAGAATATACAATTTATGCTCAAGGAGGAAGATTTAAGGCTTCATTCTTCACTCTAAACCCTGCATTTCTTGCTATTTGCATCTTTACTATTTTTTTAATCCATTGCCAAATTAATTTTCACTTTTTTTTTGGAACAGAAGGTTGCTTTAAAATACAGATTTCCATGGCAAACTTGCAAAGGCCACTTTCATTTTAGTGCTTCAATAAAGTCATATTTTTATATTAAGAGAATTCTATATTTTGGGCCCTTGGAACTCATCTTTCTCCTCTTTGTAGCAGCACTAGGAAACATTTCTATTTCTGTGCAGTTCTATTTTTAAACAACGTGTGAGAATGCAGCAAGTCCAATGCAGATGACCAGGGGGATGTGGGAGGAAGCTCATTAAACACCGGGCTTGGTTCAGCCCAGAAAAAAGCTTTGCACAGGGAGGTCTTTGCTGCCCACATCCACCTGCTGGTACTGACACAGGAAACAGGGAGACTCCTCCAAAAGCTGGGTAGCAAAACAAGAAGCAATCGTGACAGTGACAGATCTAAGGAAATCAGGTATGAAGTAGGAAAAAAAATGGGTAAAACCAATCTCAGAGCAGGTGGTCAGACAGGGTGAGTGGGACACAGACTGTGGGATCTCCGTCCTCGCAGATGCTCAGATCACAGCTGGATCTATCCCCAAAAACCCCATCTAACCCAGAAGTGAGTTCTACCTTGAGCACCTTGAGGTTGGATAGAGACCTCCGGAAGGTCCCTTCCAGCTTAAATCATTTTGTAACTGGATCAGAAATGTGCTTCTGAGCAGAGCTGGCCAGCATGGGGACGCTTTCGAGCTCCTGCCCTTGCACACCCACCCTATGCTCATCTCCACTGCTCAAGCTCAGGATTAGCTCAGCACATCCTGTCCCCTTTGGTTTCCCCAAGGCCAGGAATGAAAGTGCACGGCCAGGTGGGAAAGCACAGCTGAGAGGACTCCAGAGTGCCCAGTGTGGGATCCAGGGCCCCATCACCCCAGGGAGATGCACACGCCCATGCCAGGTCCCCACCTCCAGACACCTGCTGGGGTCACACGTGCCCAAGGAACCCGCAGTCCAAGCATATCCTGAAAAGTGACAATTTTGGAAAGACCCAGCTCATTTTAGTCACTTGGCAGCATCAGGAAACCTCCTGGGCTTTTGAAAGCAATGCCTGCACCGTCAGCCCAGAGGCAACGTTCTGACAGTCACTGCAGTGGGGAAAGAAAAATCAACCCCCATGATTATTCTGTAGATACCCAAGTTAACTGAAGCTGCAATCCAGAGAACTGGTTAGGCTTAACTTGAATATTTTCCTGAGCTACTCTTGAACCTGGGAATTATTAGCACTTTGTTTAGAGATTTTCTTTCCAAGGAAGAATTTGATACTCCCTCTTCAGTTTTGCAAGAAATTCTGGAAATCTTCCCAACAGGTATTGGAGATAAATCAGTGTAAAAAACACTTAACAAAACCTTAAGGAAATGTCCCCAAACACAGCTTTTCACCATTCTTTTTTAATCCCGACACAGAAAATAACTATTTAATTACTTGCAAACTAAAAGAAGAGTATTTCATTTTTTCACAGCAAGAGGAAAATGGATTTTCTCAGATACAAGCTCACGTAATGGTATTTTGTAGGGTCGTAATAATGAATCACTACCGTTCTGTCCAAAAGCAAATAGCATCAATTTCCCTCTCTGTATCTTCCCTCATACTGAGTCAGAAAGGCATTAATTTCTTTTCCAGACATTTCAAGGCAGTACAAACACACAGAGAGATCTTAATCTACCTTCTGGCGGTAAGACCAGAACCCTTTTTATTTTCCCTTTGTGGAACAGCACCTGGGAACCTCACCAGAAGATGTAGATACTCTGCCACTCCCTGCAATGATAAACTTGCTCTCCTGGCTCAGACACGCAGAAATTCTAAAACAGAATAAATCTGAATCTCATCACACACTGTCCTAACTTCTTGGAATGATTATACCCTAGTTGTTCATATTTTCTATGGGTACATATAATTCCAAACTGCCTCTCTGCTTCTTTGTTTCTTTTTTATTTTTTTATTCTTTAATGCACATGTCCCCAGTGGCTGAAATGCAAAGCACATATTAACTCTCTGCAGTTAGTGCATTTATCATGGCAGTCCTGACCCTGCTTTCCTGTTGCTTCAATAAATCACATTATTCATGGATCTGGATCATGCAAAGCCCTGTTGAATGCAATCAGACCCACGTTCCTGGACTGGTAACTGCTCTGTTTGTGCAATTTCTCTCCTGAAAGTTCTTCCGGAGCTTGACCAGCCCCATCGTGCTGGATTGGCGATGACCAGAAATCAAGCCCTGCCTCTGATTTCTGAGGACCAGCTGGAATATTTATCTTCTGCCAAACTTTTATACCCTGAATGCCACAGTATCGTGGTATTTGCTCCCTGCACATGGAGGTTTGAGAGTCTGCAGGATTCCCAAGCAGCTCTCGTGGCTGTAAGGACCTGGCTTCTGTCTCCACTGCAGTGGCATTCCCTCTGTCCCTTTTTAATTCAGCTGTACAATGTGGTAAACATCAAGTGTAACACTGGTGAAAAAGTCTCATGTGGTAGCTTTTTTTATGCTCAGCTTTCCAGGGTTGTTGTAGTAAACTGCTGATAGGCTTTTTCTTACTCTTTCTAAACTTTCTTACTCACTAGAAAACCAATTTTTCCTCTTCTCTCAAATGTTTTGCATGGCAGCTCTTTGTTTACATCATTAAAGTCTGGAAGCGAGCGCTTACCCAAAATTAAACACAATAAACTAAAGCAACAAAAACACTT
>VYZT01040809.1:0-16590 GCA_013400735.1 Pomatostomus ruficeps
TCTCCCATGGGAGGGACCCCTCAGTGCAGCAGGGGAAAGATGCCTCTCCCTGAGCAGGGGGAGAAGCCACGGGTGAACTGATCATAACCCGCATTCCCTGCCTCCTTGAGCTGATGGGGTAGGAGGTAGAGCTGGAGGAGGGAGAGGAGGAGGGAAGGTGTTTTTTTAAGGGCTTCTTTTACTTCTCTTTATCCTGCTCTGATTTTGTTAGTAGTAAGTTCACTTCCTATCTCTAAGCTGAGCCTGTTTTGCCCATGATGGTATTTGCTGAGTGATCTCTCCCAGTCCTTATTTCAACCCATGACCCCTTCACTAAATTTTCTCTCTGTCCAGCTGCAGAGGGGAGAGAGTGAGCAGCTTTCATGGGTGCCTGGCATCAGACCAACATCAACCTATGACATAATCATAAAAATATAGTTTTATCTTCTCTTTACTGTATAGCTTAATAATCACAGCCTAATCAGCACTTGAATTAAGGGGCTGGATCTTCAGTGCTGGATCTTTAATACTGACAGATTTTTAAGTAGATCTCTCAACCCCTTGAGTTAAGAGCTGACCACAAGAATGACTAGCCTGGTCAGCTGTGGCTCATGTAGCTCCTCATCTAGTAATTAGAATACAAAGATTTATTTAAGATTTTTACTTTTATTGGCACCTAGGCGTTCCCATTTCAAATACAATAACGATATATTTTTTAATTTGAATAAATACTATTACATCTAAAAATTTGTAAGTACACCAGAGTAATAAGATAATAATGCAAAGGCATTAAAAATTAAGCTTCAAACTTAGAAGCATAGCGAATATGTAGAAAAAATATCTTAGTCAATGTCTGTTTTACTATTAGCTGTAAAGACTCAGTCAATCCACCACAAAACTAAATTTTACTCTCTGCCTCAATAGAGCCTCCTCAGAGATGCTAAAGCTTGAAAAGAAGAGATCTCTTTAAATTAATTTTTTTTAAGTTTACCTCAAACAAAGCAAATTAATACTGTACGTACTGTTATTGAATTTCTAATATTATAGAAACAAGTCAAAGCTGTTCTCAGCAACATTAACCATCCAAAAGACAATTACTATTTTGGAAACTGCACTTTGGCAGCAGCATCCAGCTTCCCCCCGAGTTACTTAAGTCCCTCTGAGCATGTGGAACTTTGCAAAACTGTGGAAAACATACAGTCTTAAAAAGCTTTTCAACTGTAAACCTACAGGTATTACCATGGTAATTACATTTATAATTACAGAATAAAACTGATACCAGTTCCAAGTCCAAAAATCATATAACCTATGCAAGGAAATCAATGCATCACAGAATCAAGGCTTGCCTTTTAAGGACAAGAGAAATCCCAAGAAGTTGTTTCTTTATTGAAATTTAACAGCACCAGGCCCTAAAAAAAATTATTTTGTGAAGATAAAAAAAATGTATCTTCATTTAGAAGTGCTTTTAACCACCCATTTATGTCTGCTGTTGCAAAAAAGTGCAAACAGTATCATGATAGATATAAAATAAACTCGTTTGCTCTGTAAGCCACATTTTACTTGTTTTCTTCCACTTTACTTTCACTGTAAATTGGAAGGATTTTGTGTCTAGTATGTGATTTTTCTAATAGGAATTACAGTTTTAAATTAAGATTTTAAAAGGTGTTCAACTTTCACCTTTAAAAAAATTACTAGCTTCATGTTAAAGTTCACCTTGTGTATGTTAGCCACTACCTCAAATGTCTAACCAGGCAGCAGTTTGTTAAGTCTCATACAATAATTATATATAAAGCCAGGTAGCAGAGTGACAACCACTGACTTACAATTAATTTTAATGAAAACAGAGAAATATTTGTTCTGTATCAGATTAAATGAATGCAACATAGCACTGGTCCACAATCAACTGTAAAAAGTACTGTGTTGCATCATGTGTCCTACACAACCTTTTTGAATATATGACCTTTAAGTTGCTGAAGGTTGCCTCAGAATTTGGCTCAGTTCAGGCAAAACATCTGTTCCCTTTGCAGGTATACTGTAAGGACTTTTTTCTCAGTTGGATTTAGAGCACAGCAAGTGAGCCCTTTTCTGACCGATCATATACGCCCCAGCATTTGTAAATCAAGCTCTGGGCTGACAACAGCAGGTCCACAATCCGTCACCCTTTCTCAGCTAGCAAGGCCATTTGACTGCTGTGAGAACTGCTCTTATCATGTCATCAAATCAAAGCATGTTGAGAAGAGGGAATGCAAGAGGCATCTGCAGAATTCCCACAATGTAGTGACTTTGGAACATTGACAGATGCATCTGTCATTTTATACCTTCAACTAACCTGCTGTCCGCTGGCCTGACATAGCAAAGCTGTCCAAGAGTAACTCCAGCTCTCTCATGTTGTTTTCATACGTCTCTGTTAGAAAGACCTGGTGTTTCTTGGCCTTTATTTGACAGGAGGAACAGACAAGACAAGAGGGGGCAGGGAGAGAACACATTAAAGTAAGTAAACAGAAGACATACATATCACAATAATACACTTGTTTCTCTTTAAATTTAAATTTCTGCTGTATTTATTTTTATCTCTTTTCTTGAGCCGACCTAATATGACACAACAAATAAGTAATACAGAACCCTGTAACAGACAACATAAAACTAAAGGATTTCCAAAGCAAGACAAAAGATGGTTGTACAAAAACTTAGTCTATATCATCTTCTGCTTGAAAATTATCTTAATGGACATTAAATTCTGTCCTGCTATGCAAGCAGTGAAATCTATTGTTACACCCTACAAGGGCATCCAGAAAGACACCAAACTACTGGCAGACAGGCTAGAAATCCATGATTTGGCACTCAGTCAAATCCCACACCTATTCTCATTGCAAACCTGCCTACTTCAATTGTTAATATCTTCCATGCTAGATAGGGATTTCTTCAAAACCAAAACCTCATCCTTATGCATGGAACATAAGGCTACAGAGTTCTTCAGCCCCTGTTACTGAATTTTCTTAAAGACAGCTGTCCACTGAGTGTAGTCTATTGTTCAAATCAAGACACCAAATTTTTCAGAGGCCAGAAACATACTACAGCAGATTTTTTAAATCACTACAATAGAAAGACTATGCCAAATCATTCCTTCATTTTATATCTGATATTATAATTTGCAGTTTTCAAAGACATGCATCCATAATTCCAGACAAGACCAAGGTCCTTTTGGGTACACGAAATTTTGGCTTCTCAAGTAAATTTTAGCTGCTGACTGACAAATAGTAATACCCCTGCAATTTAGAAGACCCAAAAGATGCAAAAACAAAAGAAAACCAACCACCTCTATCCTCCCCTCCCCCCAGTTCAAGAGAAAACTAGATTTAAATAGCATCACAATTTTCCTATGACAAAGGTTATGGTCAAAGATGTCTCATGACTTTTAATTGCTTAATTTGTTTCCATTCTAAATTCTAACACCTATTTGTGTAATTTCCGTTTCTACTTGGTCATGGAAAGTTAACCTTTTTTATTGAGCAAAATTCTACTGTTTTCAATCATATCTAGAAAGTGTTGCTTTAGTTATGCTTCACTGCATGTCAAAGAACCCAGGCAATTTCTCATGTGTGGGAAACATCCTCCCCAGGAAAACTGCTACATACTGGTAGCATATAACTGTCAGGATAAAAAAACAAGAAATGCATTTAATTCTCTGCAGTGTTCTTCACTATTCAGTTTAAATATTTTATAAATTTGCTTTACTCTTTCAATTTTAATTATATGTAGTGTATATCAACTAATATATTATTCATATGTGTATTCCAGTGTTAGGTCCCCTGTAGCATTTACACGCCTTTCCTTGTGTGAGAGTTTGTACTACACTTCATAAAGAATTTCCAAATCACTTCTATATATTGAGAAACAACTAAGGTTTAATTCCTACTCCATAAAATTATCTATATAAATAGAGCTTGTAAACGTTGAGGTCCAGTAAAAATACTTTATGGGATGCAAGCACATTAAAGTAATTTACTCTCATGTACTGACAGCATCTCAAAGACCTCCCAAATTAAAAATAAGAATATATAATAATATGAAAATATCACAATAAAATAAATACTCTTTTTTTCATAAAATACTCCAGCACAGAGAAGGTCAGACTAGATTGTCCTAGAAAAACATTTTCCCATGGAAAAGTCAAATGTGAGAATTTTTACAGTCTTCTCATCCAATTTTTCCATTTTGTTTAGTTAATTTGCTGTAATTTAGTCAGTGTGTTCCAGTCTATTCAGCCTTCACCACTTCTCTGTGCTAACTGCATCTACACATCCTAAGTCAATTTTAGACTCTTTTTCAACAGCAATAAAGATCAAAAGGAAACTATTCAGACTAGCCAGTCTTTCTACACTTGAACTTCAAAATATTTAGTATCTTTCCTTTCTAAATTCCATTTTCAATCACTGTCCACATTATCAGAAACTGAAGAAAAAAATGCTGTAAATTACACTGCTGAAAATCCAGGCACAGGTTAAGAGTCCAAAAGGATCTATTATTGATCTGATTTCTTATGTCTCTCTGACAGGTATCTAATAAGAATGTATACAGTCATAAAATCATGACACAACTTAAGCTGGCAGGTCCTGTGGAGGTCATCTGGTCCCACTCCCCACTCGGAGCACAGTATGCTCAATGTCAGATTAGGCTGCTCTGAAACTTGTTCAATCAAGTTTTGAGTATGCTCAAAGATGGCGTTTCAACACACCCTCCAGGCAACCTGCTCCTGTACCTCGCATTCCTCATTGTGAAGTTTTTTGTTTTCCCCTCACAGGTAATTAGAACTTTCCTGTTTTCTCTCACACTTCTGATGCACAGATCTAAGGAGAGCATAGCTGCCGCTTCCCAACAAGCACCCACTTGAAAGTTTACAGCAGTAGCTGTTATCTCCTTAGTTTTCTTCAGTCTGAACAAACACAGGGAGGATGCATAATGCTTTACTTTGAAAAGGAAAATGGAGTGCACAAGAATAAAGTCAAACACAACCAACTGCAGCTGACAGATTCAGCTATTCCAGGAGATTTGATCACAATCCTTCTCAACAACTCCATCCATCAACATGTTTGTGTTAGGGGATGCCATTCCTGCAGAACTACTGGAAAAGTACAGGTGTGTTTCCTAGGTTATTTCAAAAGGGAAATCAGGTGACAAAATTGCTAAAGCTTTTACATAAAGAGAGTTTGCTTCACTGACCACATTAGTAGAAACAGGTGGAAGAATATTTGTAAAGTAAATCTGCTGACTTTGCATGACTTCCTGTACGTCAGAATGGACCATTCTTGACCTAGACAGTGATCCTTGAAAACAACCTTGAAAATCAAAGGTGAGAGGTCTGTGTGGGTATGCAGGAAATCCCTGACTAAATTCAAGTATTAATAGGAAGCATAAAGAAGGTTGTTCAGACATTGTAAACTCCAAAAAATACAGAGACATTGTTCAAACCTAGAGGGATATGTTTAGGAATGCCAAAATCCATCCAAAGATGAACCTGGCATGGGATGTGAAGAGCAACAGGAAAAGCTTTCTGAAGTACATCACCTGCAAAAGGAAGATTAGGCAAAATGTGGGCCCACTGGTAACGAGGCACTGAACTGGTGACTAGGACAGAGAAAAAGCCTTCTCATGGCTTTTTTCACCTCAGTCTTCACTGGTAGAACCTGGGTTTGGCAGTTCCAGGTCCCTGAGATCAGTGACACTTCCACAAACACTTGCGAACTTAAAATTCTCAAAATATACTAGAAGTGTTTCATATACTCCTCAGAGACAATGCCCTTCTTCACAATATATTCCAAACTGAAGGCTGAAAACCTTGGGAGAAGGGAGAAGCCAGAATATACACTGAATCCTAGCATATAAAATACTTCTTTGAAACAAACTTCATATCCTTATAAAATACTCCTATTATCAAAATATAACTCTCAAGGACAAAAATCTTTTAGTAGAAAATGTGCTTGGCAACATATTATTTAATCACCAATTTCAAAACACAATTACACTTTTAAAGAAATTAAAGAGAAGCCAAGCATTTTTCATTAAAAATACTGTAGACCTCAATGAGGAGAAAATCTTTTTTCCAAATACTTTGTATCCTTATCTGTAAGGATAACCTGAACTATCCGACTGCTTATAAAATTATTCCACTCACTGTCAGACTTGTGTTAATCTTCCAGAAAAGTATTTTTATTTATCTGGACAATTTCCTACTACCTTGGTTGTAGACTTGTTTTCCTTAACTACCAGTACTTGATTTTTATTCCTGTTCCCATGCAGAAATGATGTCCCATTGCTTTTTCAGCGTTTTCCAAAAGCCATGGTTGACTAAAATAAATGTAAACTCTGTGCACAGTTCCAGGACAGCCCACAGAACCTGATGCTGCAAATGTGCATCTGTATCTCAAGTTCAGTAACTTTATAAAAATAAACATGTGAGCAGGACTTTGAGGCCTTGCCTTAACAAAACCACTGCAATAGTGTGCAGGGAGTTGGGGTCCAATTGTTCAATGAACTGCCATTATTCCTGATGAACTTTCTCTACTTTGTTTACAGTTACAAGGGGTTCCTGGGGGGCTCTCTTGCACATGGACTAATTCACCCACTCAGTCTGCAGTACAAATCCCAACTGGAGATGGCCAAGTAAGAGTCAAATCCAGAACTGTACACACAGCCACCAAGGAGAAATATGTTCAGACACCCCTTGAGAAGTGCTCATGTAAATTCTTTACAAAAGTATCAGAAATGTTTACCAGGCATGACCTTGGGGGCAGCAAATCAAAGCATTTACAGAAACACAAAAGACTGCTCCACAGTTCACAAAACACGGGTTTTACTCAAGAGATGCTCTGTAAAGCAGAAAAGTGGCACAAATTTTTTAGCAACCAGGCATAAATTATAGTATAAAAAACAAAACAAAGCAAAACCCTCACTGACAAACCCTCTCCTTAGGCTACTAGTTATTTTTTCTCAAGTTATCAAACTATTGAATACTTCTTTTATTTTCTTATATTAGCTGGAATATTCAAAAACCTATAGAAGGGTCTGGCCATGTGTAACTTAAATACAATCTCACAAGAAATTTAGTATCTCTGTCTTACAAATTAATCAAAATGCTCAAGTTTTATTGCAACTATTCTTGTCCCATAAAAAGAGACTTGTAACAACTTTTGGTGGGAGAATATATTATGAAGTATCTCTTTGGGTTTTGGGGTTTATTTTCTTTTCCAAGTTAGAAAAAAATTTTGGAGAACTGCAGCTATAAATGTCTGGCTTCCAACACCAGGACATCACAGCTTGAGTGACCTCTGCACTTCCCAAATAAATTACAAAATTGGTTTGTTTGCAGAAGATCATTTAAGCATATGCTTCAGACTGACTAGTCTTCTTAAATTAGGACAATAATAGAAAAAATATGCGGGACGGAACACTCCCTCACTATGTTAAGGCAAGAAAAAAAAAAGAATTAAGGTAAAACAACACTTAACAATCATGAGCACAAAATTAGCGAAGAGTGTGTATCAGGGTTGGGGGGTTTTTTTATCTGAAAGCAACCATCCACATTGAATTGCGTAGATGACATGTACACCTTTGCCCTTGTGTACCAATTTCTACTCCTCAGGATTTGTAGAACAGAATCATAATCCCCAGGGTGATTCATTGTCTGTTCAGTCAATACTTAGGCCACTTCCGTTAAAGAACAATGGTTAATGTGTATGTCCTGGAACCGGATTCTCAAACACTTCTGTTCTGGCATTCGGTGTATGATAACCTACAAGGCTTTTATGGACAGCTGAGATGCAAGCAGAGCATGGCTGCAGGCACGGCTGTAAGAGAAAGATTTACATGTCACGGAGAAAAAGACAGGCTGTGTGTAATCTACTACACAACTTATACACAAATCATGTTAGTTCTGATAGAATCTATTAAAAGGGGTGGAAATGAACACACACTTCTTCCAAATTAAAGGAATTTACACTAAAATACAATATTTTAATTATTTCACTTTCCTAATATGAATTCTGGTAAACTGGCAAGTTCCCCAGATTTCAATATGCATTTCTCATAAAATAAGGGTTTAATGTCTCCTGCTCGTCCCACACTAAGATCATCCACTACTAGGTACTAGAATTGTAAATATCCTGAGTAACTTAAAACTCCTAAAGACACCTCTTATTCTTTCCATGGGGCAGGAATACAGTTGGGGCTGTTTCAGTTTAAACCAAGTGTTGAATCACAATGGCTATTCTTCTAAATTCCTATTCTTGAAACTAAAAATTTCTAGAAAGTCTAGCTAGAAATAATGACAACCTTTAACAGCAATTTCCTCAAGCAAATACAATGTAAATATTTAGAGGCTCATAAGCAATTTTGTTTGATAGTAACAGATCCTCTCACATTTGATCCATGTAAATTTCTGGCAAACTGCTGTCACATGCTGATACTTAAAATTACAAGCAGAATAACTACTTTACTGCACATTCAACTGATCCTTTAAGGAAAAAAAGCACTTTTTCATATAAAGTTTCAAAATAATACACTTTGTATATCATACAAAATATTTTACAAACAAAAACATTAACTTGTATGCTAACAGTACCGTGAGAAAACAACTTAAGATTACTGGACTGAAGTGGAAAAGACATATTCAGGATATCTAATAAGAGTACAAAATATAAGAAAGTAATTAAGAGATCAAGCAAGCAGGAGGGGGAAATAAAGGGAAGAGAACACACTGATAATTTCACACCATTTTAGTACCGGTAAAGGGAAGCCTAATAACAGTGTATTGAATGTTATTTATACTCAGTTTCTGCTATAGCCTTCTGCTTTTTGATTTTGGTAAGAAAAATAACAAAAAGGCTATCTATACTGAGTAAATAAGACCACACACAGGCAGTCCTGCTTTCCAAACAAATACGGAAGTCTTCAGGAAAAATACAAAGCCATCCAAGGTGATAAAAATCTAATCCCATAGGGAACCACTAATACAACTCTTCAGAAAATGAGTATTTTTATTACCTGTGTGAGACAGTCTTGTGGCTTGAAATCATTCCAGTAAAACAATTAAAACAACCTGCTATATGAATAAGACAGTTCTTTCAAGTGGGGCAATCTATTTCCTTTTGCATTTCAGTAACCCAAGGTTCATTTTGAGTACACCATTTAATATTGCTGGCATTACCAAAAAACCTTAAGCATGAATAGAATTTTGTCCTGAATTCTTGTCAGGTATAACATGCATTTTACTAAGGAATCTTTATTTGTATTCTTTTTGTACCCGATAAAATGATTTTTTCAAGTTGACTAAGGCAGCAAATGTCTTTTAATACTTTAGTGCTTGCACTGAAGAAGCTATGTCCTCCCAAAAGAAAAACAGGTTTTTTATTTTATTTTTCTTCAATTCATTTATTACCAATCTACCTGAAAAGCGGATAACACTAAGACAATGTATGGAATAACTCCATCAGCTGAAGAGAAGACACCAACAAATCTGAAGACTCTCTGATGCCGATCTCTGCTTCTAAGTACTGAATAGCACAATGCCTGTCAGTAGCAGGGAAGAGATCATGGTCATCCCCTGTACTCATAGATCCAAGAAAAAGGAAGAGAAATTTACAAGTTCAGAAAAAAAATTGGCTAAGTATAGAATTACTGTAAATGCTACCACAATGAAGAGAAAGAAGGTTTTCTTGATCACAGAATCATAGAATAGCTTGAGTTGGAAGGAACCTTGAAGTCCACCTAGTTCTAATGCCCCTGCCATGAACAGGGACAGCAAGTGCTAGACCAGGTTGCTAAGAGCCCCATCCAAACCAGCCTTGAACTCTTTCAAGAATACGGCATCCACAACTTCTCTGAGAACAACCTGTTTAAGTGCCTCACCACTCTCACAATAAAGAACTTTTTCCTAATATCTCATGCAAACCTTCTTTCAATTTGGAGCCATTATCCTTGGCCTGTTACTATATGCCCTTCTAAAAAGTCTCTCTTCATCTATCTTGTAAGCTCCTTTCAGGTACAGGAAGGTCACAGTTAAGCCAGCCCAAAGTCTTCTCTTCTCCAGGCTGACGAATCCCAAGTCTCTCAGCCTTTTCTCATAGCTCCATCCCTGTGATAACTTGGTGGCCTCCTCTGGACTCTCTGCAACAGGTCCATGTCCCTCCTGTGCTGGATACCCCGGAGCTGGATGCAGCACTGCAGGTGGGCTCTCACCAGAGCAGAGCAGAGGGACAGAATCCCCTCCCTGGCCCTGCTGCCCACGCTGCTTTGGATGCAGCCCAGGACACATTTGGCTTGCTTTCTTTCAGCAGGGTCACATCCAGCATCTCACTCCCCATCCAGCATTCCAAGTCCTTCTGGGCAGGCTGCTCTCCATCTGTTCATGCCCCAGGCTGTGTTGGTACTGGGGCTTGCCCTGACCCAGGTGCAGCACCTTGCACTTGGTCTTGGTAAACAACATGAGATTTTCATGGGCCCACTTCTCAAGCTTGTCCAGGTCTTTCTGGATGGCATCCAATCCTTCAGATGTGTCAACCACAGCACATAGCTTGGTGTCATCTGCAAATTGCTGAGGGTGCACTCCCATCCCTTCATCTATGTAATTAATAAAGATATCCTAAGCTTTTTACTTTGACCCTCCTACTATTAAAGAGGGTGGCAAAACTGTTAGTCAAAGTTGAGCTGGGTAGAGACAGTGGGAAGGCACCAACTGGTCATGTAAAAGGGAAAAGATTTCAGAAAATAATCCCATAAAATACGTCCAATATGACAAATGCACAGCAAACAAAACAAAGAACTCAATCAACTAAAAAGTTTGTCAGCTTCAAAGAAGACATTTTCAAACTATTTTTGCAGTCAAAGGTTTGCACTAAAAACAAAACATTATGTGAAATAGAAATAAGCAAGCCTACAATGGTAGCTAATCAAGCCTGAGGAAAAAGAGCTTGGGTAGGAAGATAGAATATCCTTCACATAAAATCATAATCCGTATCTACAAATTGCCTTCTTCATTAGGAATGCAAAGGCTGGTTATTCTTGACTCACAGCCATACTTTTTAAATAATTGTTTTCTGCAAATAACTCCTCAGTTAAATACTTGGTGTATCACTTAAAATGCATTTTGGAATTAGCTTCTCTAGCATCTTAGCTATATTTACCCTTGTTTCACAAAACAAAGTAATATAAATAAAAATCAGAGTAATGCAAAGTTCAATTTATTCCACAGCTCAGCACAGCAAATGCAGATTATATTCACAGTATGTTTAAAAAAACCTAAACAATGAGTGCCATAGGCTTTTTGTCTTACCATTGCAAGTTCCCTCTGTAGTTCTCTGCAGCTTTTTTCAGCAATCCCTAGTCTTGCAGAGAGGTCTGTAATTGTCTTCTTCTTTTCCTCAATCATTTCTTTCATTTGATTGTTTGAGGAGAAACAGTCTCTTTCTAATCTGGAAAGTTTCAACATTAGAACACTTTTATCAAAAATACTTATGCCAAGTATTCTGCATATTTTTAAAAGATAATCTATGTGGTATCACATCATGTTAGCACATCATATGACTCTGAAGCTGCTTGCCTTATGTTTTTTTTAAGTGAAGAAACTTATATATTCCCTCTCAGAAAAATTTTTCAGTTATGGTTAAGTTCCATTACCAAGACTTGTGTTTGACTTCCAATCATAAATTATTTGATCATTTGGATATGGACTCCAGATTACATGTAATAAACAGAAGTCATCATATTTTAATTAATACATTAGTTCCCTTCAGAAAGACATCACATCTTGCATCATCAATGCTGATTTCAAGTACAAAGCTTGCTCCTGAAATTTCCACGTACCTCACTGTATTCTTACCCTGGTTCTGGCCAGAACAGGGTTAAGTTTTGCAGTAGCCAGGAGTGGGCACAGCTAGAACCTGGAGGTTTTCTATACTACCTCGTGTCATTCTCTGGGGACAGGGGAAGTGCTCCCTTGTGGGTAGCATGGCAGAGGGACTGGGTATGACTGGGGGTTTCCACAGTGAGCAATCACAAGTGAATCGATCACTTTTCTTTTCTTGTACACTCTGTCATTGATATTGTTGCTGTTACAGCTTGTTGTCTTATTTCATTGTTGTGCCCAGTAAACTGTCCTTATCTCAACCCATGATCTTTACTTTTTGTGACTCCAATTCTCCTCTCCAGCTTGTCACAGGAGGAAGAAGAGGAGGGGGAAGAAGTTTTCTGTAGGAAATTGGGAATTACCATTCCTAAACCATGACAATTCTACTCAGAATGGCATGATTTCGCTAGCAGACAATTCAAAATGTCAAACAGTTCTTATATTAGTCTTCCTGATATTCAAAAAAACAAATATATAGAAAGCCCAGCATGCATAAAAAAGCGGGTCATGAGAAAACTACAAGGCCAAACAGCAGCCTACAGGAGACACAGCCATGGATAGGAATCCAAAGAAAAATTTTGAAGGATTGTGTAAGTGTATAGGGATGTAAAGGAGGTGCCTCAGGAAAGGCACCTAGAATTAAGATTTGCAAAAGATGACCAAGACAAGAAGGGATTTTACAACTGTTAAGGCAGGAAATGAAAGCATGAACAGACTTCTACACAAAACAGCTATTTTATCAACAGCAGAGAGAGTAGGTCACCATACTCACTGCCTTTTTATTCCTCAGTCTTCCCTGACAAGGTCTACTCCCAAGCCTCTACAGTCAGTAAAAGGACACAAAAAGGAGAACAACAGCCAGCAACAGGTGAGGATTGAGTCTAAGATAACCTGTGAGAACTCAACCCATAGAGATTGAAGAGGCCAGCTCACTTACACTCAAAGGTTCTGACAGAGCTGGGCAATGTCAAAGCGACATTGCTAATTACCATCATGAAAGGTCACAAAAATTGTGGGAGATCCCTGGCAAATGAAGAAAGGCAGATGTCACACTTATATTTGGCAAAGGTCAAAAGGAGAAGCCAAGGAACTATAAACCAGTGGGCTTCATTTCAGCCCTGGAAGGTTACTAAGCAAATCCTTTTAGAACAATTTTCTGGGCTCATGAAATAGACAAAGATGATTTGGAACACCTGGGGAGAATTTACAGAAGCTTAGTCATGTCTGACCAGCCCAGTTATATTCCACGATTAAATGATCAGGACTATGGACAAAAGGAGGGCGAGTAGAGCAAATATAACTCAATTTTAGCAACAATTTTAGCACTTTCTCACACAGTATTTTTGTACCTAAGTTACAACTTAAGTCTAGAAATGTGAACTACAACATTGATAGAAGTGGTTCGATGGTAAGGTCCAGACAGTAGTAGCTGGTAATGCGTGTAATACTGTAGAGGTCTGTATTAGATCAGTTCAACAGCTTTAACCATCACCTGGAATCAACCAAGGGTGCAATCTCACAAGACCTGCAGCTGACAGTGAACCAGGTGTGGGCAGATCATGACACAACACAACTGATGCACTCAACAGAAGAGCTGCCATTCTCTAGTCATGGAGAAAGAACAGGCCAGAATGAACCTTCTCAGATCCAACAAAGACCTGAATTTCGGAAGCAAGACCACCCTAAAGTGATGTGGCTTGTAACTGGCTGGACAGCAGCTATGCTCAGAAAGGACCTGGTAACCATGGTACACAGCCACAAATCAGCAGCATGGCCTACGAGGGGAGATAGCCAACAGCATCCTGGGTATTAATGACAGCATAGCCAGAACAAGGGACATGATTAATCACCTTTTATGTGGAAGTCATTACAACACATATAGGATAACGACCACTTTTAACTACACACATCCCTCATAACATAGGAAAAAAGTTGGAGTGGACTAAAGGAATGGTCACCACCATGGTCAGCAGCTGAAGTAAATGTAAGAACTGAGAAAACTTGGTATGGTCAAGCTGGAGAAGAGATATAACTCCACTGTGTATAAGAGGCCTCCCAGTATCTAAAAGGGGGTTAATCAAGGAAATGCAGTCAATCACTTCACAGCAGTGTTTGGCTACAGGACAAGAACTGAATCCAATGGGTTCAGACAAGGAGAAATGTTCTCTAACTTTATGGAACAGGTTCCCAGAGAGGTTGTGCCACCTTCATTCTCCATGTTTTCAAGACCTAGCTGGATGAAACCCTGAAAAGCCTCATCTCATGATCCCAGTTTGAGCAGCAGGTTGGAATATAGATATGCAATTCCTTTCAACCTGAACTATTCTTTGATGTAGCTCCCAGTAGTAGAAACATCCAGGTGTCGCTCATCTCTGTGCCTTCTCCTATCACTCCTGTCTCCCTAGAACGGAAAGTAGTGCAAAGGCCTTGAACTTCTTCCAACTCTGAAGCTTTTGAATCAATATTGTCACTTTTTCACTTTATTTGTTATAGATGAATGTATCTTTTTGGTGAAGGACTACTTAATCAGTTCTCCAAATACCTATGTGCTTCTGCATCAGCCTGGCTGATTTTTTGCTGTAGCTGTAGATACTTACTTATTCTTCAAAATCTGCCTGTTTTAGTCCCCCAAAGTAGCTTCTACTCTCACAGCTTTCCAAAACACAGCAAAAGCAGTTCCAAATTATTCTATGTCATGTTCTCACTCTTCAAGAAAAGTAAATTCACACAGAGACCCAAATCCCATGTTGCTTCCAATTTACATAGTGCTACTGGGTTCAGAGCTAATTAATAAATTATGCAACCCAGAAAAGCCTGTTAGCTTGGTTTTGGTTATTACAACTATATTTTTTCTAAGAAAATGAAAAATTATGTAACCCAGAAAAGCCTATTTGCTTGGTTTCAGTTATTACAACTACCTTTTTTTCTGAGGAAATAAATTTTTAGAGCATGATATAGCTTCCAACTTTGGTGTTATTTACCTATATCTAGTCCAGCTAAAGAGATATACAACTGTTCTAGCACAACAAATAAAAGTCTTTAAGACTTACGTTTGGCTAAGGCTTAAAGACAAACTCATGTAACTTCTCCAGAAAAAGAGAAAATATGTTTGGATGCCAAACTATGTCTTAAAAGAAAAAGCCAAGATCCTGACATTGTCTGAAGTCCAAGGACCAGACCCTTCAAAGGTAAGTAGATCAAAGGCTCTTGTATTCTCTCAGAAGGTGTCCAGTGAAAGCAATCACTGATATTCACCAATGTTACTGACACTTGTATGCTTCAAAGAATAAAAAGGGCACAGGAAACACCTGCCCACCCCACGTAATTACCTCAAGGGAACTGAGTAGATTGATGTCCACCTCAGAAAAAGCTTGACCTTCACTACCTATCTTTATAGAGGTCTGTAAATTTAGGTGTCTGGACTAATAAAATTGTGAGGATAGGCTGTTCATGTTTCTTCAAGATCTCTTAACAAAGCCACCAATTGTTTTAACTGTGTTTTGACTGTCTTAACTTTCATGGAAAGGTTTGCATTCTCTGAAATCATAGAAGACAATTTGCTTTCAAAAAACTCAGCTGGCAGAAGCTGCTAGGAGTAATTGCCTGAATCAACACACGATTGCATGCAGTGAAAAGTACTCTTTGGATATTAGACAATATTTATTCTCATATTCAATTAACACACAGAACAGATGCCTCAAGTGGCATAAATTCCTTTCTATACTGAAAAAACTCCAGGACAGGGAAAATTGCTTTTCTGGAAAAGAAACACTGAACATAATTGTCCTGTTTAGAGCAAAAAGGGAAGGCTTTTCAAGGTTCATATTGCATTTTAGTAACACAAGTATTCACTTCTCTGTAAGCACTAATATTGACATTCCTAAGGCAAATAGTACCATAGCTGTAAAAACCGTATTTCATAGTCTTCAGTACAAAAAATATCCTTATTCAGGTATTTCCTGCAGTAATTCCAAACAAAGAAATAAACTCCCAAAAAACCCTCATATTTTTCTTTTTTGAGGATAACATTTTCATTTAAGAGTTATTACCATTTTTCAAAGATGTAACTTCTGTGGATCAAAAATATCCTACACACAAACCCCTTCAATTCTTAAAGAAATATCTTTATATGTCTAGATAAAAGATTCTCACAAGGAATAAAACATTATTGAACGCACACTTCTCAGAGACTTAACTGGAAAGCTAGTACTTATATATGTTCACATTTCTAACTAAATTTACTAACCTATATTTAAAAAACAGATCTTGGGTAGAACTTGTAAAATTCTAATGGCTTGGAAAATACCTAAACAGATGTTTAAGCTACCATTAAAAGTGCTTCTAATTAGCTAATATTTTATCTCTATTATCATCTATTGATTCCCAGGACACATTCATACTAACAGGTCCCTGACTGATTACAGAAAACCATGCTATGGCGGCCGTGTTGACAAGACAGGAGAGTTTTTCCTAGAACGAAAACTACTACGGCTTAACAAGAATTAGTCAAAGAAAAAAAAAAAAAAATGGTGCCCCATGTTTCACTGAGGATGATGAATTTTTCTGGTCTAGCCTCAATACAAAGATGAACTTTGGAATATTAGGTCTTGGAACAAGAAGAAGAAATGGTTAAAGAACAAACACTGGAAGAACACTAGTTCACGAAAACTTTTATAACCTGAATTTTTCCACATTTTCGGGACCACTTAAAA
>VYZT01040810.1:0-12354 GCA_013400735.1 Pomatostomus ruficeps
TCTGATTCCCGTCCGTGCTACATGACAGTTATCCAATAAGTTCTGAACAGGGGCGGAACATATTTGAATTAACCAACCAACATAACAGAACGGCAGAACTTTCCAGCACTTGCTGAGTATTAAAACAACCGTATGCGTATTAGAACAACTCTGAGGGGAAAGGGGTGGAACAGAGACTTTAACTGACAAGCTAAAATGTTGGAGGATCAGGGGATTCCCCAGCCATGCTTTCTCCATCTCCCTCAGATTCACTATCCTGGGAGGAAAATTCTATCCAAGGTATTTTGTTAGCTTTCATAGAGAAGGCAGGCTGGGTCACTGCCACACAATAGTACAGTGTAACATAATGTCTGGAAAGCAGTTGAGCATAAGGGCCACTATGACAAGTTTTCTTTTCCTACTTGTTCTCCTTTGACATCCCTGTCACATTATGAAAGAAACTAAGGCTTCGTTTTACCCAGACATTAAATGTAAGTTATGATTCAGCAATTTTAGGTCACTGCTGTTTTCACAATCTTGTGTACTCAAAGGCATTTAGAGAACTGTTCCTTGATTATGACAGAAAATATGTGTACTATTTTTTTTCCAGAGGTTGCTTGGTTTTTAATTTAAGAACCCGAAATTCATATTAATTTTCCTTGGATAATACAGATCTAGACTTAAGAGTCAGTCTTCTGGGAAATTATTTAAATGTTTAGGCCCATTTCTTTAATAGCCCATTCAGTTTCAGGAAAAGAATGCGTGGTTGAAGATACAAGATAACTAAATGAAATATCCTATTGTCTTTTGCTAAGCGTCATGCAGCTGGCATGACAACCCTGACAATGAAATATCAAGTTGGTTGCCAAATCCTAGACACAAGGTATGTCACTTGAAATCCATCTATTCTACTTTCTATTTAGAAATTAAAGATTCTTCAATATTCTATTCAGTTAATCCCAAACCTAGTTCCTTTTTCCCATTTTGGTCTTTAAATTACAGTGGACTTTAAGAAAGAGGATTACAGCATTAATTAAAACATCTACACACTGAAACACAGTTATAGCAAGATGAAAATTGAAATTCAGACCATAGAAGTTTCCTGTTTCTCAGGGAGACTATTCATTCTTCCCTGGAAGAGTTATCTTCCTATTGGGAACAAGAAAAAAAGTATAATGAATAAAAGAAGCAAAATTAACAGAAAGAATAATCCAGTTTAATGTAAAATTAGGGGAAAAAGGTTATCAAAGATATGGTACCAATTCTGACCCAAATATTTTTGTTTTTGTTTTTTTCTTTTTTTCATACCCCTCCACTGATTATCAATGGATGAACAACTTTTTAAAATAGCTGAATAAGTAGTTAAATATGTATGTCAAACTAAGAAGTGAGTTTAAATGTGGCTATGTTATCAGAAATTAATATATGTTACATATAGTACATATATGTTAGTTAAGACGTGTTACATCTGGTAGGAAGACAAGATTTACGGGTCATGCTTGTTATTGAAGATTTATCAATACACGCAAATTCGTTGATACTTGTTTCAAGGAAACCAATGAGCACTTCAGGACCATAGAAAATCAGTCATTAAAATTAATTACGCATTGTGTGATCATAAAGTAACAACACATAACACTATCAGTATCTTTAAATCTCTGTCACTACAATGCTAATCAGACCTATAATATTATGATGAAATTCTGCCAATCCTGAGGTAGAGTAGCCTTGGAATAATTCCACTAATGTTCAGAATTGAACAGTTGTACTGAAGATTAATGGGAATAGTTGAGGTTTTTTATTAATAGTACTTTTCCTCTCCCTGCATCTGTATATATTAAGGTAAACGTGTCATAATCATTTGATCAAGAAAATAAAACTCCATAACACATTACCTGAGTTTTAAAATGGACACGCTGTTTTTAATAGAACTATGGATATTATTTATATTCCTATTAAAGACAACACTAACAACAAAAAACCATTCAAAAATCGCATGAAGAATGAAAAGAAACTTGCAAAACAAGCTTAACTTTTTTTTTGTAGACTTGAATAGGAAAGCAGTATAGTCTTTATTAACAGATAACTAGCTAGACATATAATTCTGTTGTGTGTATATGAATATTACTAGGTTTCTATAACTTTGAAGGGTAGAAAGAAGAAATAATTTGCTTTGAGTCATTATTCTATAGATGGAGTGTGATCACTAGTCAACAGAGAAGCCTTTTATTTTCACCCCACTTTAATGCTAACTTCAGAATAACTTGGGTATATAACAGTGCTTTATAAAAGATGTCACTTTTGTTTTCTGAATTAACTGAGATATAAAAACAGAATTCTTCTCCCTAAAGACAATAACATTACACTTGTTTGGTTATATTAAACCACATAAATTAAGATCACAGTCAAATAAAAGTTTCTGAACATGGCAAATATTAATATTCACTACAAAATAAGAATGTTGGAAAACTACTTCAGGTTTCTTAAAATGTACTTCAATCTCTGACAACTTCCATCTCTGTTACTTTTGTAACGGAACCTCATAAAAGAATCAATTTGGAGATAAAAGGGGCAGTTTATCTATGTTCTCACAGTACAAGACATTTTCTACTTCTGTTTAAATTGTGTTATTCTATTTATTATATTACTAAGAATGTTACTATTCTTGCCATAAGTTCTTATACAAGACCATTAGAAATTAGCATCCAGAAGAATAGGGTTTTTATATCATATACGCATTTTTCCACACCTGGTCTACATCAACATTTCCAGTGATTAATATTATGTGACTTCTTGTGACACTCAGTAGTATTCCATAACTCTCTATTTCCAAATTATTTAATGGGTGCGGCACTTTTAAGTAAAATCCTACTTCTACCAAAGTAAAATAAATATAAGTGCTTCTATAATGTTTTTAAATATGAGTGAATTTCAATTACAGATTAGTTCAGGATCACATCTCATTCCATTACTGATGTTTTATGTTTGAACCCAGACCCCCAGAGATTAAACACAGGGGCTATGAACTGATTATGTCATCTATCCATTTGAAGTGTTTCTCAGAAGGTGCTGAGCACAGCCTTCCCCACCCCAGCCCCCCTTTGTTATAGCTTATTTGAAGCCCTGTGCTTTGGTAACACTCCTGCATTAACTTAAGAGTGAGACTGCCACAAGCTTCACTTTGTAAAACCTATTGTCATTCATATGGTGTTTCTTAGTCAGGCAGATTCCTCTGGAGAGCAAGTCTTTTTATGCTTTGATAGACTAGGCAGTAATAACAGGAACTCTTTCAGTACCTACAAGAAATCTGGCGAGGGACTTTTTACAAGGGCAAGTAGTGACAGGACAAGCATGTAGTGACTCCTATACTGAAAAAGTGTAGGTTTAGATTAGATATTAGAAAGAAATTATTCACTGTGAGGGTGATGAGACACTGGAACAGGTTGCCCAGAGAAGCTGTAGATGTGTGGATGTCTCATCTCTGGAAGAGTTCAAGGCCAAACTTGGTGGTGCTCTGAGTTACCCGATCTAGTGGGTGGTATTCGTGCCCAGAGGGGGGTGTTGGGACAAGATGATCTTTAAGGTCCCTTTCATTCCAAATGATTCTGTAAAATCTGGTGTATCACCCTAGCAATAACAGTGTACCTCTTGGCAAAGACCAGTATTTTAGTACGAAAAAAAAGCATAGCTTGCTGTATTAATGTTGTTGGGTTTGGTACTGAAAGTGGCAAAACACTCTTACAGGTGATGTGTTTTTTTGTGTGCAATAGAGACAGTTGGTGTGATTACCACAAGAATAAAATATATACATTTAAATTTCCACATGTGCCTGTGTTTAGGTGTCATACAGCCAGTCAGCTGTCTGTGCTGCTACTGTAGTCAATGAAAAACTGTGCAGTCACTACAGCCGGAAAGGCAGATCAGCCCTCCCTGGAGACCTGCGGCTCAAGTGTCTGCTTCAGGATGTGTTGCCTAAGCATTCATATAAACGCCATTGCAAATGGCCTAGAGTACCCAAAACTTTCACAATAGCCTAGCAGTTCTTTGGCAGATCTGGTAGCAGTCTGGGTCTTCAGCCTCTAAAGCAGTGGATCATTGACTCATATGCCTAAAGGCAGAAAACTGTATGTCACTCTGAACTGGTTCACTAATTATACTGGTTAGGTGCTTATCAAATATTATGGGACCTAAGGAAGGGCATATATTATGTTTTAGTTTATCTAGAGTGCACTTTTGAAATATCTTTCCATTGCCTGATTTACTATGCTTTTATTCATAAAACGAATTGGTCTCAAAGTACACAAATAGGATTAACTTTGATGAAACTAAACCAGAAGGTGTGTTCCAAAACCACATCTCTGAATGCAATGGGTTTGCCCACAGGACTAGATTTTGACTAATTTAAAGTTTAAAAAAATGAAGAAAATCATGAAATGCATACAGTAAGAATGTGAGATCCTCAGAATCAAATGATTTGATCTTCAATTCTTCTCCTATGAGATCACATGTCTTGCCAACATAGTTTGAGACTTAGGTACCCAAGCATATTTGTTTGTTTGCTAAATTTAGATTATATAATTAATATATATATAATTATATTATTTTATATTAATACCAAGTATACACTACCTACTGGATTAAACATACTTCAATTTGTGAAGGCAGTGGAGACATCTTAGACATAACAATTTTATAGCATCTGTTTTGTGAAAAAAGTTAACAGCTTTAAGAGCTATGGACTCTGTATGCTATAATCAATACTCTGACCTATACTGGACCTTACAAAAAAACTTGTTGCTTCTTCCTCAGTTGCATAAGGCTATGCTTTTAAAAAAAAGTTAATTACCAGTGTCCATATACCATCTGTTACTAGATACCCTTGCTTAACACTGATTTAAAGGTGTATCAGAGGCAAACAGCATTCTCGATTAGTATTGATTGTTGGTGTAGCGTTGACTCAAACAGATTGTAACAGGGGAATTAAGGCTGGTGTGGCTGCAAGAACAGAACCACATTCCTTAGTAACATAAAATATTAGATTAATTTACTTTGTGGGGTAAGTACAGCTACTGTACAGCAATTCCTATTCTTCCGCACACACGCACACACACACACACACACAGATTCATACTCACCAAGGCCCCAGATCCTCTGGTGTGGCTGTGTCCAGCACCGTGGACCTGGCTGGGGCAGCGGGACAGTCACTTCTGGCTGGTCCCAGTCTTGGCTGGCAGTCTGGCCTTTACCCACAGCTCTCTATTTCAGGCTCAACCATCATCGCAGCATTGTGTGTTTGCATATATGTTCCCTCAAGGGACCACTTTTTTCACTACTCATTACTCTTTAATTTCAATGGTTAGGACAATGGCTTTGCTAGTCAAGACATCCTAGATAAATCTTTACAAGTTTCTCAGCCAATACGCCATCATTTCCTGGTCATTGAGTCCAACCACAAACCCAGTACCACCAAGCCCCCCCCTAAACCACCTCCCTAAGTGCTACATCTACTCATCTTTAAATATCTCCAGGGAGAGCGACTCAACCACTTCCCTGGGCAGTGGTTCCCTGTTCTAATACTTAACCACCCTTTCAGTGAAGATTTTTTTCCTAATATTCAATCTAAATATCTCCTGTACAACTTGATGCCTTTTCCCCTTGTACCATTGATTCTTCCTGGAGAAGAGACCAACACCGACATGCACTTGTGGAGACCGATTCACTATTTCATACAATAAATGCAATTATTTTACGTCTGTATTTTAAATGCAAAAAGAACATAAAATACTTGGAAAGAAGTCCTTACCAAACTTTTTTTGAGATCATGAAATAAATTTTACTTATTGATAGAATATTCATAATTTTTGATATATTTCTTTCAAGTAAATTATATATGGAACATTTCTCTGTTATGCCAACATTAATGAGTCCCTGTGTGTAAATACATACACAGTATATGTGTGCATGTATCTTTATATATATGTGTGTGTCTAGAGAGGAATATACCCCTATATTCATATGTATAGCCACATATGATTTTTGTAGTAACATTTCCTAACCATCAGAGGGATTCCCTCTGAATATTGATGCAAGGTACTTGCTGTATAGCAGAATTGAACATACAATGAAAATAGAAGCAAAACTAAGTTTTAGCATATTTTGATAGCTCATCAGCAGTCCATCATCGTCACCACCCCTCTTGCTAGTCACAGTCATAAGTGAACTAAATGCTCCTTCCCTGAACACCCACAAAAGTATCCACAAGGTTAGAGGAAATAAATGGAAATATTTTCTATACCCAGGTTATGTGGCAATGAGTTTAATATTGAAGATAGAGCTATATGGCCTCATTGAATACTTAAACACTAATCTATTTGCCTGTTACTTCTATTAGCACTGCAAAATAACTAAATTAGGCTTAACCCTTGTTCAGGAGAGGATATAGTCTTGAATGATGATTGTCTTCCTTTGGGATTCTTCATTACTAGCAGAATAAAACATCTGAGCAGAGCAGAATACATTATTAGCTGATCAGAACAGAGTCTATGAGTAATCAAGTTAAAACAAAATGCATAATGATTTATGTAATTTTTAAAACATAATATATGGTATTTTTACTTTTTTGCAATGGAATAAAAATGTTTAAGTGTACATTATGCTACAATTGTTAAAACCAGCGGAAAGAAGGAAATTTCTAACATGTCATTGTCTGTAACTGTGAGGCTTTGAACTGGTTCTTGAATCAGTGATCTTTCTGGCTGCTGAATGAAGAACACATGATATTTTAAAAAATGAGGCTTTATGTACACAATTTGTTTAAACAGAAATTGATAGGTTTAATAAATAAATTTTTGAAGGCAGTTTTATGATCTGCTTTGGGGTTGGGTTTTTTCCACAAATCTAAACAGCTAAAGGCTGCAATCTCTCTGAGTTTAGAATACATTAGTCTGCAGGGCTACAGAAAAGGTTGGATAGAAAGAAAAACAGTCCAATGCTAATGTAATTAGGGATTATGATCCATGTTGAAATTAATTTTTAAACCCATGGCAATATGGAACTAGATATACTCAACTCCTAGTATGACAATAATTTCTTTAATATCTTTTACAGGCCAAATTATTCATAAGGAGTACTAAACTTACTTTTTTCATTTGGCATCCATATTTCATACTTGACTTTTTGTCTTTTCTTATACACATGTTCACGATTTTTTCAGGTCCAAATAATAGTTTTTTTCCTCACCCGTTTTTTCCTTCTAAGAAAAGAAACCTGGAAACACCTTCCTTGACAAAGAACTACTTGTAACACTTACTATTTTGCAAATGTTACTTATTACCAAAATTTAATGTGATACTGAGGATGGAACAATAAAAATGTGTTGGTGAATTACTAAGTTAAACCATACTTCCTTTTCTTTTTTGAAACCTTATATATCTATTTACATTATAATACCACTCTCATTTCTACAATCAGAAGTCTTGCATACTATAACACTGAAATAATAATTTCTGATAAATGCAAGATACATATGTTTCAGTCTTCCATCTAAAAAAGAAGACTAGTTTTCTGCTAAACCCTGCCTCGTAGGAAACTTAAGAGCCACATCAAGCATTTTGTTTTCCCAGAAAAAATTGTAGAATTATGAGATTATAGCAAATACCCTGAGCAATTTGCCAGCACTTTTATTTATATAGATTTGCACACTGTGCTTTCTAGCAAATCTCTAAGCACACTTGAAAACAATGGCCTAAAACCAAAAGGACTGTCAGCCTTAATCAGATTTTGAAACATCTGCAACCTTATAATTGATGATTGCTAGATTTAACACAAATGTCTACAGAATTTTTTTTTTTGTCATAAAACCACAGCAGTGTCTCTTCTTTGTGTATGCAAAGGTGCGTGAGACTGATATCTCTGCCGATTTATATCTCAGCTGCATTTTACATGGCCTTTTTACACAACTGCTGCCTCGTTTTCCTTAACTTCTTCATTCAAAAGCAAATGAACATCCAGCATTCAGTTTACATCAAAGCATCTGGTCACAGCAACAATACATGTGCTTAAACATGCACATGCACTTTTCAAGTTGCAGACATCTGCATATATAAATCAAGTGCCTGCCCTAGAAAGAGGTTTCATGAATTCACAAGATTTAATGTCTGGCTATGTCCGAGTATTAAAATTTTTGAGGTTCTTTCTTAATCTTTCCTGGAGAATCTGCATAGAATGCTAACTTGTAATTCATTCAGAAGTCAACACTCAGAGCAGAAAATAAACTCCTTCAAAGGCACTTCTTCTGACGCATTGCTAAAATTGTAACAGCCATCTGCAAACACTTAACATTTGTAACGGCAAATCAGTTTTCTTGTATAGAGGCAGTTTAAATATGCACATAGGTGTTTCTATGTATGTAAGTGCATATATGTATTTAAAAATGAAAGAGATTAATAATGTATACAAATAGATATAGTTTCTGCTTATGCTTTAAAAAAAGAAAGTGATTGCTCTTGAAAGATTTCATCACTTTCCTGTTTTAGAATGCTTACCTGAATAAGTTTATGTATATGAAGACACATATTCTACTTTATGTCTGTGTGTAGGCATGTGAATAAGAATTAGAAATTTTTTTTTATTTGCTCAAAGAGAAAAAGAACACTTAAAAATATGGAATTTCCCCCTTTTTAAAATTTATTTTCAGTTTCTATCTGTAACAGATCAACATTTATTAAGGACAGTAGAATGCTACCTTAGCAAGAAATGTATTTTATCCCTGTATTATATATACTTTCATTTTTGTTGACTGTTTTTTAGATATAACAATGTAGAATGACACCTGTATTTAGAAAAATGAATTTTGTCTTTCTCAACTGAGACATTGGACTTAAAAGAGCCAAAGATGTAAAACAGTGATTGCAGAGATATTTGCCAAGCTAAACGCCCAATTTCTGTTTTTCCTTCAATCAAAAAAACTTAATGTGTATACTCTGTATTTAAACTTGTATAAGACCTAAGCTATTTTCAACGCTATTGTTGATGAACAACTATACAAATACAAGCAGGAGTTAGGACAGTTAGAGATATTTCTTCTTGAGGATAGGGGAGTGCAAAGTATCACACAGGTTAACCACATTACACTTAATGAAGATATATGGAAAATTTGAGGTGTGATGAATAGAGCCTAAACAAAAGAGGAGGCACTGTGTGCACACAGGGTACCCATTGAACAGTTCCCTACAAGACGTGAATTGTCCTGTACTCAAAAGGGCAGACCTCCCAAGGAAACTTTTTTTGCTGCTATTTTCTACTACTGACATAGACGGATCATTTCCTGCTGCCTCTGAAAGCAGGCTTTAAATATTAACTGGGGTTCATAAGCCTCTATGTAACTTTTATAAATCATTACCGCAGAGCACTAGTCAAAAATGCCATCTGTGGAATGTTTTAAAGAAAGGCAGCCTGAAGTCACAAGGAATGGCTTACATTTTTCCTGATAATTAGTATGAGAAAAGCAGTTGCAAAAATCTGAAATGATTGCATATCTTAATAAACGTACTCAGTTCTCAATTAGTTTGGTGTTTATTGTGGTATTATGTATCTATATGTAAAGAAAGAAAATTTGAAAAAAAGGGCAGGAGTTTATTTATACAATGTGTCCCCTCTTCTAATGTTGGTTAATTATTTGCATTGTTGATGAATGTTCTATAAGGCACTGTTATGAAATATAAATCATCATACACCAACGTCAGAATTAATCAATTACTGATTATTACTTCTGATTATTCTCTATTCATGTCAGATCAGATTAGCAAATCACTACAGATTCACTGAAAAAATTAAGATGGACGATATAACATTATGTAGAATAACATCCTAAATTTAGATCATAGTAATTTGGCAAGTTGTTTATGCTACTTTCAAAAAGGCTACCATATGGAATGTTTCGGGAATCTTTATGGGGATAAAAGCTCAGTTCTTTTTCACTTGTACTTTGCATGACCTTGAGTATCTTACTTGTCTTGGACTGTGCTCCCATCCCTCTGGCTTCATCTATTTATATTGCTAGCATTTTCTCTTATCATGTGTACAGACTCGCAGATCGTGATCTGGCTATTTTGATGTTACATTCACACAAATGATAATAATAGTGACAACAATAAATGTATCAGTGGTGTAATTCTGAGTCTATAGGGGGAAAAGTAACGCTTCAATAGTGGTTTCTTTGCCTGAGAGAAATCAGCTGGAAACAAATTGTTTGTTAAGCCTTGTAAATATATGTATCCTTTTAAGAATTGAACAGGGTCAAGGAGACATAATGTGCATAAAGCTGAACTAGTATTTTTTTATTGCTTGACACATTGTATCTGAAATTATTCTTTCCTGTGAAAGTCAGTGTTCTAGAATCCCTGCAGTATCTCATTCCTCTTTGAGAGTTGCAGGGCAACAGCAGCAAAGTAGTTTGTCGCTCATCTTCTTTTTAAGGCTTTAGCTCACATTCAGCCAAAGAATCTAAATTACTGGTTTTATTGTTGTCAGCAAGAGGCACAAAGAGAAATATACTACTTATAACTTCTATCTAGTGAGCAGTTATTGACTTCAAAAGAATGAGCAGATCAGGCTTAGAAAGCCACTTTGTTCAGTTGTGCAAGGTCCCAGCATTCCTAATCGTCTGGAGTAAGAAAACAGTAGCATAAGGCACGCATAAACATTGTAAAGGTTGGAGCAATTTGGGTCTTTCTGCATGTGCTCAGCACAGCGTCAGAGTCAGTAAAAACAATAAAATATGTGGCTGTGGCCTCTTTTCCACTACTGGAAAATATACTGTAGAAGCTTTGGGGAGATTGAAGTTTCGTGTGGGGTGGCAAAAAAAGGTTTGAGTTTAGAGATGGACACATGATTTTGAGTAATTTGATTCACTGACAAAAACCATGAGGAGGAAGAAACAGGTGAGTGTCATCTTCTGGCAAAACATCTCCCAAAGCTGGTTATGTTTGTGGTAATCCCAGAGGAAAATTTACAGAATCTGAACTTTACTCCGTCACTATTGACCTAGCTCAGCCTCAGTACAGAGTGAGGAAAAACCAGGACATTTCTTGTTGCCATCTGGTCTGAGAACTCCTCTGGGAATGCACCTGAGCATGGACTCAACATTTATGTGCTCTATCTCCAGTGTTGCTTTGGGAAGGTGTTTTCTCCTTCATCAAATGCTACTTGTGCAAACACACAGTGTGAACTGTCCAGGTGGTAGGTCCAGCTGGTGCTTCCAGGTGCAGGAGGAAGGTGGAAAGTGAATTTTTTGGCAGGTTTGTGTTGGGAATTTTCCCCTCTTTACAGCAGCCTTTAGGGTGGAGGTCCCATTCTCAGGCAGCTTCTTGATATTTTTTTTATTTAGATAGAGTTTATCCCAGAGAACTTTTTGCTTGCCTTTTCTCTTTTTTTTCTCCTTGTGTTCCTCCCAAATTATTTGTGGGTTTTATTTATACTTATTTTATTTTTTGTCTGCTTTTTGTTCTTCTGTTTTCAGACCTGAGGTTGGGAGCCAGGTTGACTTGTTTGTTTGTTTTGTGTTTCTTCCAGCAGCCTTTCCCGACCCCTGTAGTTTCTGACGTGGGTTATCCCTTGCTCTGGGTTAACCATTTCCTGGATCCAGGCTGTGGCTCTCCATCCCTCCTGGCAGCTTCCAGGGCTTTCCACAGCTAATGGCTTCTGCAAACTGCTACCTGACTGGGATCCTGCTTGTTAGCTGTTCCCTGATAGGTCCACTGGTGGGACAAGGGGGATGCCCCTCTTTTCTCAGTCTCCACCTTTCCCCCTCACTCCCTGGTCACCAGATTATTATAGTGGAGAGACACATGTCAAACTTGCTATTCATAAGATAAATTTCATTACAAGCCATGACACGTTTAAAGGGCATTTTCCTGAATGTTAGCAGGGAAGTCTAAGTTATCTCCTTGTTTTTCTCCCTTGTGTGAACTCGTGGCGCACGAGAAGTGGCTCACCTTTGTGAGCAGCCATGATGTGAAGCACTGCAGACCAGGGACATGGCTGACTCAAGAGACTAAAGCCTGAAGAAGTTATAAAATAAATAAAAGCAGTGTTGGGTAACTTTCTTAACAGATATTTATGATAGCTCTGTGAGTGCCAGGAAAGAATTAATAAAAGTACAGGAAATCAGTTAAATCAAATCTTTGGATGTAAATGCTGATTGCTGTTCCTGAGTACTTAATCACGAGATCTTAACTTCCAGTATCAATTTCTGCAGAGAAGGTTTAACAGTAGCATCAAGATTTTTACCTCATCAGATAAAGTCAGGTGTAGCATACTGTGGGTTTAGCTGTGGAGTGCAATGGAAGTTACTGAAGAATAGAACTGTCCTGTGGG
>VYZT01040813.1:3293-54149 GCA_013400735.1 Pomatostomus ruficeps
CAGGAGAAGGGTCCAGGGGTCTCTTCAAATCACAGAGTGATGAGGGGTGACAGTTCTCCACTGAGTTCTGGACAGAGGCAGAACATATTTGCATTAACCAATTAGTGTTACAAAAGGTAGAATCCAGCAACTGCTGAATAGTAAAATAACCTGATGCATATTAAAATAACAGAGGCGGAACAGGGTCTTTGATTGACAGGGCTAAAACATGGCAGTGTTAGGGGATTTCGCCAAGCTCACTGCCACAGCTTTGATGAATTTGATGCAGCTCAAACTATGTGCCCTACGAGACAGCGGACAAACACAACCCAAGTTAAAGCAAACAGATTTGGTAGTTTTTCATGTTAATAGGATACCAAACTCTCTCCACAAGCAGGTAATACAGTGCTTATAAAAGGGGACTCACTTTCCTTTGATGGATTGCCACTGGCTCTTTCTTTTCACCTCTCCTTTTAGCTGTATTTGCTTGGTCTTTAAGCCTGGAAGAGCCAACTACCTGCAGCCCCAGGGAGCTGTTACGTATTACTGTAATTTAGTGGTGGAGACTGCAATTTCTTTTCTCCAAAACCACTAAACGTTTGGATTTCTGCTGTTGTTGGTTCTTTTTTCTTGGTTTTTACCTCCTTAAATGCTGTTAACTACTTTTGTCTTGATGTAGTTGCTTGAAGGTTTTGGAAAAGGATTAATTTTTCTCTCAGGTTGTTTGAGGCCTTTGGTACTCCTGTGTATTTGGGGTGAGATTAAGACCTTTTCCCCAAGCCTTCCTTTGCCTCTGCTACCCTCGAGGTAGCAGAGACTCCTGACCTGTGCATGTAATGCTGTTCTTCTCAGGGCAGTTGGATGTTTGCTCTTTATTTTATTATGTGTATAATTTACTTTCAGTTGAAGGAAATTCCATGTTAGCTCATGATCCTGCCTGTGGACGGGCTGTATTTCACCGCCCACAGGCCACTGTGGGACTTTCTACAAATTCAGAATAAGGACATAAACTGTGTCTGTTCTAAAGAAGCAGCACTCAGCAAGCTGTAGAAGTGTTTATAGTCTGATGGCTGAATATTTATTATTGAGCCCTGTTGGTGCCATACAAGAGTAGAATTAAATGAGATGTGTTTGATGTGATTCTTTCATTTCATCGACTGCATCTTCTTAGTATTTTCTCTTTCAGTTTAGTAGGATTTACCAGGTTGTCTTGGATCTGATTGCCAAGGTTTGTCTTGACCTGGCAGACACTCATTTATTGTCCTAATATAACACTGAGAGTGTTTGGGTTTGTTACTTTACAAATGCCCTGTGGTATGTACAATATAAGCTGTAAGAAGGACGTAGAAAAAGAAAGCCAGCAACATGGGCAGTAACAGGTTCACGTATGCCCTGTATTTTTCCCATATGCTAAATATGCAGATGAAGGCTACTTTATCAATCTTCTGGTAACAGACTCTGTAACTATGATTGGTGGTTTTTTTTATGAAATCCAATGTAAGTTTCTTTTTGAAATGAATGCAAATCTTGATTTTCAAGACACATATAACTTGGAATTTTACTTGGCAGAGTTATACTTACTGCCCTAGGACAGGCCCAGTTACAGTCTTTTTGGATTGAGAATTATATATTTATTAAGCTATTACAAATAACTGGAAAATGTTAGAAGAATTGACTTAAATTCCACAGTCAGTTAAATCTGGCATATGTTTGTGCTGCTGCGGAAAAGTTCATTTCTACCCTTGCCTTTATGCTGGAGCTGATGTTCATGTGACTTCAGAGTGAGCGGATTAGAAGGGTGTCAGGTGAAAGCTAAGAGGGGGAAGTTGTTCAGGATGAATATGGTTCCTGAAGAAGATTGCAGAAGGAGACTGTGATTCCTGAAGAGGGGGAGCTGCATGAATGCCAGCCCTGGCACGTGGGAACACGGAGAAGAATCTGCAGGACACAGTGGCTCTGATGGCTCCTTTAAGCATTAGTCTCTGCCAGACTTAAACCTGAACCTCCAAAAGACAACATTTAATCCACTGTTTCCATGACCTGCGATGTGTTATGCACTTATTACATTGCCTCAGAGATGTGCCTAAGCTTCTTTGTACTTATCCATGTAAACATGAAAATAAACAGCACTTAGCCAAGAAGCAATTTCTCTTGCAGAGAAATAAAATGGAAATCTTGATGTAGCATACTGAATTTCCCAAGCCCGTAGGTTGGTTTTGCTTGTGACCTAGCAGGCAGTGCTCTATTAATTTGAGTGATTTCCGATCACGTCAGTTTTGTCTCATGATGAACTAAACATAAAACTTAACAGTCCCAGTATAGGGAGGGAAGCTAACATTACTGTGTATCTGCATGACAAAAATTAAGATTGTGTGTCCTAATGTATTTGGAAATCTGTTTTGAGATAACACTGTCTCTGCCCACTATGTTTATTCTTCTCAAAATGAGCATAACTGAATTTTATCTTTGAATCCTTTATAAATTACAGGCATCTTCCTTTGAAAAGCATTTTGGGTGTTTGAATGTCTGTTCCTTTCTAAATCATAATCCCATTCCTCTCCCCAATTTTTGAGTTGTTTTGGTCCCATCACTTTAGAGAAACATAATTTCAAGCACCCTACAGCAGTACAAAACTCCATGTATTCATTCCATACATTAAAAAGTACTCACTTTATCTTCTGCTTTCATGATATATAAGAACAAAATAACCTGTCTGTTCACTACACATGAAAATCCCTGGTGAGTTAAATTTTTCCAGATATAGTGCTGTGTTTGAGTGATTTAGGGCCCGTAATGAATGGATGGAAATACACACAGAAGACTTAAGAGGCTTTTTCCAAAACCCAAACAACATAAGAAAGCCTCATTACAGATCACATGTGCTACTTGTCATGGTCAGTATTTAATCTTATGTGTAACGAGACCTTATGGCAGTAACTGATGGCAACACAACATGTCCTGACACAGAGAAGTAAATCTGTACGTTTCTGTGCCCAGTTTTGTAAACAGAGTTTTGTTGTTTTGTTGTTTTGTTGTTTTTTTTAAGTCCTGCAGGAAGAACATACTTCTGTCTGTGCTCACAGTGGAGGTGCTGTCAGTATGAATCTTTTAAGCTAAATTTTGTGTAAGGTAATACGGGGTGAAAAAGGCATAGTTTTCTCCTATGCCATGGTCTCCCAGCTCACTCTTACTGGCATTACAGGGCCTGCTGATGGCTCTAGAATAAAAATGCAGTTCTTTTCCAGCGTTCTGTGTGTTGCTCTTGTTAGCTGTGGGACAGCCTTTCACAGAATCATAGAATCGTTTAGGTTGGAAAAGACCTCTAAGACAATCAAGTCCAACCATTACTTTCATTATTGTTTCTGCAAAACAACAGTGGTAATATCTTAAGTGTATTTTCATCATTTTAATTCTTTATTTACTGCATATTAAGCCATTTTTAATGTTCCTGACTTTCTTTATATACATATGTACATAGCTATTTCCCTTTCTGACAGTCAAAGAAATCATAGCATGAAACCAACAACAGTAAATGATTTTTCCACTTACCTTGTAGAAATGGTGAAAGTGATATCTATGATTTTCGTTTCAAAAGTTAGGATGCTATACTGTCTCTATTGCACTGCACATCTTTCTTCTTTTTAATACAGCCACACTGAAATGTAGGGCAGATAGCACAGTAAATGCACACAGAATCATTGATAATAGAAAGGTGTGAGGCTGGGTCAAAACAAACTAGCAAATCCTAATTTATCAATCAGTTTTAATCAATGATTCTTCTCACAAAAGCATATATAGCTATCTCTACTTTCACTTTGTTCCTGTGTCAGCATGCAGACGCCTTGGGTTCAGCAGAAGTGAGCTGCTGCAATCGAGTTCTGGGAAATGCCTTAGAGCATGAATGAGGCTTAAGAGAGAGTTCTTGTATCGACCATATGAACTGAACCTTTAGAAGTGTAGTGATTACAAGATGGTCATTGGTATTGCATTGATGATGCTATTAAGACAAGAGCTCAGAGCAGACCACACTTCCACACACCCTCCTCGTTTGAAGCACTGCAGATTGGTAAATGGAATGAAGTGCCCATAGCTGAACCTTGATTTCATCTCATACTGATTGCATTTATTATTTGCCTTCATTCTTTGAATACAGTTATCAAATTGCTCTGTATAGATGGGAGTTGTACAAGCCTGGGAAAGAATTATCCACTTAATTCCAGCCTGTGAACATGATCAATATTAATTTAATGGAAAACCATGCTCTCATGTAAATGTTCTCTAAGGAATTAAGTAGATCCTCTATACAAACATTCAGGATTCTGAATTGGGCCATTTGCTTCAGGATTATAGACAGAATATATGATTATAATTAAAATTTGCTTTTTCAACAATAAAAAAATTTCTTCCCCCTCTACATGCTTGAGATAGAGATTTTATATTCAGAAAAACAAGGCTTTTAAAATGCCTCTATAGCAGATGTTGCTGTTAACCAAGAATCCCAAGAATCCATGCATTATGAAATAATCACCTGGAAATGATGTAAACTGAGAGAGGGAATTCTACTGCAGAATCATAAATATCTCATTCTTCATAGAATAACTGCTTGTTACTGCTGCCTATATATAACAATGGCTGTAACGGAGAAGGAAAAACAAAAGTAAACCAAATTAGCCACAAACACCTTGTCTGTGAGAAAAAATTGTTGTCAGAGCTAAAACAAGTTAAACAAAGCTAGAGGCAGGTTAAGAAACCTTCCAACAAGACAGACATGACAAGCTTCAGTCCTGAGTTCTTGCAAACTTGTTACGAAGTCCTGGCCATACTCTCTTTCAGGGATATCCCATTACATGTGTGAAGGAATCATATTAGTGATTTAACAGTGAGTCAGGAGAACATGTAAGGACCACTGGGTCCTTACTAATTAAATGAACAGGGTTTTTAATATGAAATTTTACCTCTTGATAATGGTAAATGTAGAATCTTAAATTGATGTGTGTAATTCTGACCCTGCAGTTATTACTACAGTGGATTAACTCCTTACTGCAAGCCATGATGTTTCTTAAGTCTCTCTGGATATGACTGAATGATTTTGTGTTTTACATTAGCGCTGCTACAGTATTTGAGGTGAAACAGAAATCAATCCCATCTGTATTTCAGGGCATAACAAAATAAATACATTGCACTCCTCTGCACTTGACCTTGTTTATAGTTTTATATCACTCAAAGAGAGGCTGGCCTTTACAGAACCAGAGAGCGCTGGGAAAGTCAAAAGGAAATCAAAAGAGGATCTGAACAGCAACACTGATTTAATCTCATTAACCTCTGTATACTCTCAGGTCCCTTGTGATGTTGTGAGCCTTCCTCTTATTCTGTAAAAATGAGTGACGTATCTGTAAGGAAGCTCTACCTCCACACACTGTCTGCTTGCAAAAGACAGTAGGAAAGATTCACATTCTTGTGACTTACCTTCATATGCACTTGAGGTTCAGAGCCTTCATGGCTGTCAGCAAGGAATGATATTACATAAAAGCTCTAAGAAGTGAGTATTTCTTTTCCACCTTTCATTCCTGTGGGTGTTTCACAGTCCAAGTTTATTAGCTTCTAATACAAAGCTCTCTCCTACATTTTCTCACATCTGAAGCTGCCAACAAAGTGTTGGTGTTTTGGTGTTCTGTGGTCTGCTGAACTCTTCTAGAGGAATAATCTAGAAGTAGAGATCTTACATGAATTTTCTCAATAAACAGATAGATCTTGGCTTCCATCTCTCACAGTCCATTTTCAGGGGGTTTTTTAAACCTTTCACCATCCCTCCCATTTGTATATCAACTCTCTCCAAATACCTGCAGTCTACTGCTCTAGCAGTGGCTCCAATTCTTGAGGTTTTCTCTTTGCTAGGAGTATACGTGAGATAAAAGTCTGCATTCAGAGTTGCAGCAGTAGCCTTGAACTCCAGAGAAAAACATGCTGTGTCTTGGGTTTTCAGCAGGAGACTCACTCTTCCACCTGTTGCCTTGTGCTTCTCTGAGGCTTCTGGTGCAGTCTCTGCCCCTTCTTGGTCTGGGTCTCCATAAGCTGGGAGAAGGTCTGGTTAGCAGATCTGTCATGCACCAACCAAGTGAGGCTGATTCCAGCAGCCTGAAGCAAAGCAGAGAGAGATGAAAGGATATTTAAAAAGGAAGTCATGCTCCCTAAAAGTAGCTTGACATCCAGACCTAGATATGATACATAAACTCATAGGATACACAAAACCAGTACACAGTCCTTCTGCAACAAAACATCCATGCCGAGCGTTGAAATTCAAGTCTCACAGACTGTTTACTCTTCCAGTAGGTCAACAGGCTTTGGTTTCCTTTTCATCCTATAAATGGAACTGTAGCACCTTCAGCTCCACAAGAAATGTATGAGTGCTTCTCCCATGCTTTATGAGGCTAGTTTAATCTCTTTGGTATGGGGTTAACTTAGCCTTTATCAACAAGAAGCTATATGGTTTAAAATTCAGAACACCTTGCTGAACTCTTAGGCAAATTGAAAGTACTTATAAGGTGGAAAGAGGGGCAGACTAACCAGGAGCAATATAAAAACCTTGCCTAGACGTTGCATACCTTGTCTTTAGAAAAGCCATGCTCTTCCATAGGTCTCTTATAGCCCAAGTGATTAATTCTTGTCTGGATAAGTGGACAATAAGGTGGGTGGAAAATTGGCAGAACCATCAGGCTCAAAAGGTGTTCATTAGTGTGCCAAAATTCAGGTGGTGCCCTGTAATGAGTGACATCCCTCAGGGACAAATACTGAGGCTAGCAATGTTTAATGTCTTTATTAATAACCTGTGTAATTTTGCAAGTCTGTGCATGACACTAAAATGAGGTGGGGAGGGAGGAGAAGAGAGGGAGCAGGGGGTCTGCTATGCTGGGGCAGGACTTCTCTTTAAAGGGTACTCCATAATGACCCATTTGGCTTAGTCAAAATACTCCAAGGTCCTTAATTTTTAATTTTCTAAAGCATTTTGGCTGAGTCATGATTTTCCAAAAGCAGTTCTCCGAGAAAGGAAAATGTGAGGATTTTATGGAGAACAGCAAAATGGGAAAACAGCACAGCAGTTTGGCAAAAGCTGACTCCAAAATAAGCAACAGAGAAGTTGATCCAGTTGTAATCCCCAAGGAGCTGTACTAGCAAATACTGATTTGGCTGGAGAAGCAAAGAAATTATCCTCTTCCTTCTCTTCTTCCCTTGCACACACCTTTTGCTATCCTTTCTCCACCTGATAATGAGGGAGAGGGTGTAGGAGAGAAATAGTAATCAAGCCTCTTCAGTCCTGATTCTCAGATCAACTGCCTCACTGTATCCCATTCCCTATTATTTTTCTTAATCTCTGTTTAGAAGATTATTTTAGACTTAAAAGCTTCAAAATCTCAGCAGAAAAACCTGTGGAAAGATGTGACCATCTATTAAGGTTAGGAACTAAATTCCTGAGCTAAGTTTGGTGTGAGAAGACAACCTGCATTTATAGTTGTATGTATGACATCAGCTTTGCTTGGTTCCAGCTAAAGGTAATTATTTGTGTTAATTTTTTAATAATGCAGAAGAAATTTTAAAAACTTTTCCTTTAACATTGGAGCTTTAAACCAGAAGAAAACATAGATGCTTTGATCTCAGGACTATGTATCCATCACTGTACAAGGAGAGGAATGCCAGATCAATTGCAGGATGCTTATGCAGATATGAAATGGTACCGTTTGTGGCAGTTTTATGACATTAATTACTTTCAGTTAATTATTATTTACTTTTGGAATTTAACACTCAGCTGAAGGCTCAGAAGGCAGCCTCTGGAGAACTGCTGCCTCTACTCTACTTGCTTGGTGGTTGCCTGTGTTTAAGATAATCAGCTGGTAGCATATGCTGTGGCAACAACAGCAGTAAAGGATTCATGGCATGTATTTAGGAAAAATTCCAGCCGTGCTTAATGTCAGCAAAGTGGTGTATTTGGGGATCAGCAGAGTCCCTGGGTATAGACAACAAAGTCCACAAGTGATTAGGAGGGCAAGTGTGCAAGATCTGGGAGGAAAAGTTTCCAGGTGAGAAAAGGATACATCTGTGGGGGAAGGGAAGTTACAGAGACTCCGAACGGACAGTCTTCGATTTAGAGGTGGAGATTATAATTTGAGGAATATCAGCCAAAAAGAGATAACAAGCAAAGCCCCGAAGGACAGACAGCACGGGGTGAGTGCACGTCCTAGGCAGCAGATGTAGTTAGCATTATCCTCTCCGGAGCCTGCAGGTAGACACATCCCTCTCAGGACCATCTCAGAAGTGGGTGCAGCAGCACGATGCTCAGAGCATCTGGGCTGAATACACTGAGCTGCCAGACCCACTAACAGACCTGCTTCCCACAAGCCCGCACAAAATGCTATACAGTAAGAAATTGTTGAGCTCCTAGAGGTAGCAACTCCAAAGCTGTGAAGCTGTTTAGTATTGTCTTCAGAGGCGGGACTATGTGTTGCAAGGCAGCCTTCAGTTCAGTGTGTGTAAGTACCTGGAGAATGTTAAACACTTTACAACTGATAGAATCTGGCAATATTCAATTGCAGTCTGCTTAATTCAGGGAGTGGAATATCTTTCTTCTTATGTGAACATGTTTTGTGGCAGGATATGCTCATATTTTTGTGGTGACTGAGCTTGATAATTCTTTTATGTCAGGCATCATCATCACTGTATTATCTTTACAGAGATATGTGCTCCATGAACCTCAGTCCTTTTCTGACAACTCATGCCTACAGTGTCATGAAAAGTGGTGTCAGCATTGGTGCCAATGCTGCTGTGTCTTGGAATCTTCCACATAACACCCTGTGTGTGTCTGCATGACACTGTTTCTGTCTGAAAACCTTCCCGAGTGCCAGGAGCTGCTGCCACATTCCCAGCAGCACACAGTTAACTTGTGGGGAGTTACTGCTGCAATCTGCAGTCTGGAGTAAGCATTTCCAGTCGAGCTGACTCATTCTGAAGTTGATGAGATAATTCATTTTTTCATAGGATGAGATTCCCTCTCCAGTGCTATCTTCAGTTCAAGTAGTAGGAAGATGATGTGGTGCTGGAAGTGCTGAGCTTAGGTTGGAAGCATTTCCTGCATCTGTATTTAAAAAGGAATGAACCATTTTTTCAGGCACAGTCATCCTGTGAAACAAACTGAGGAAGAGCAAAGAACCCGGAATGGACACAACATGAAGGCAGTTACAGCAGGCAGAGCACTGAAAAGGTGGAGCAGTATGGGCAATGGCAGGCCACTGGGAGTCAAACTGAAGAGAGCGAGGAGGAAGAAGAAGGGAAGGATGCCCAAACACTACTTAGACAGATGGATAGTGTAAGTCAGGAGAGAATCTTCCTGGGAAATGCAAGCACCCTTGCATGAGAAATAAGAGAGCAGGGCTGACAGGTAAAATATATTAGTCACCATCCCATTTCCAGAGATCTCTATAATTCTATTTTTTTAAGGATTTAACCAAACCTGCAAGGACATTAGACAAAATAAGAGCAGTTCTTAGGATATCCTAACACTGAGCTCAGAGAATAGAACAATCAGTGTTGACAGTGGCAGTACTTCTTGCACTCTCTAATATACCGTGTTATCTATTCTCCCTCCCAAACCCCAGGCTTTAAACTTGCTTCAACACTATCATAATGGGTAGCATTATATTGAAACAAGGAATACATAAAGATTTCAGGCTTTTGGGTTTTGTGGGTTCTTTTGTTTTCTTTCTTTAACAAGCCTCTCTTTGTTTCTTGAAAATGTCATTCTGGCCAAAGATCTTCTATAATTAAAGAGAAAAACTGTCCAAATAATTAGAAGTTTTCTCTTGCCGTGAGCATAGCTCTGGGCATAGAAACAGGGAGTTTAAGGCAAACTGCGCAGCAGTAGGAGTAATTGAATTATTTAAAATGAATGTCTACTTTCTAAATCATGTTCAGTGGGAAAAAACCCAGCAGGATCTGGAACAATGGAAAAATGATAGGGGATTTTCCTTAGGAAAGTAATCAAAGCAAAAGTTACAAAAATCTTCTCTAAAGTGCAGTGAAACAGAGGGATTTTGTGAAAGCCCCTGACTGTCAGGCCCCTAGGGCTTCTGGCCTTGATTATGCAAATGCTGCACAGGCAGGACTGGCTGCCAGCAATGGCTTTTACATGCATTTTCTAAAGAATATATGACAATAAAATACACATTAGGCCCTTTTCATTCAGAACACATTGCCAGTGGTAGAAATCCTTGAGTCTATTCTCACTTTCTGACGATGGAGGGAAGGAGTCTTGTCTAATTAGGTGCATCTCATCCAAGATTCCTGCTTGCAAATCTCCCATCTCTGATAATGAGGTGTTCCTGCTCCCTCTGCAGGGGCTAAGCAGGCTGCAGTCATAAAACAGCCAGCGTTTGCATGCCTGAGAACCAGGTGAAGGCACGACCCTGACCATACTTGTTCTCTCATTAGTGCTGCGTGGAAAACTTTGCTCGGCTGAATGTTTGGGACAAATATTATTTGGAGTCTTTTATAATTGCCTTTCTCACTGGTTGTTTTTGGGGGGCTGGGGGGAATGGGTTTGGGGGGTTTTTTTGCATCGTAATAAAGCAAAAAACGTTATTTATTTTGTGCTTCTGCTGATTGTATTTTCTTTTTCTTCAGGCTGGTTTTCAGGTTATGGGATGGTATGGCATCCTTAGGGACCAGCAGCTTACCCTCTTTTTTTTTTACTGGTGGAACATCAGTGCGATTAATGGTGCTTAGTAGGAAGGCGAGTGTGACAGAAGAGAAGTAATGTGTAAGCATGCCTGTGCTAGCTGCAGCAAAAGCTCCTGATAGCAAACTTTGAATAAAACTCCTCCTGGTGTGCAGTCAAAGTTCTGGACTGCACCCGTACATTTCAATGGAGTTTCATTCCTTTAATGAAGCTGCACTTCACTTATTTACCTTAAAACACTTATGTGGCTGTCACCCAAGTGTTTTGAAATACAGATAACAGCTACTCCCCTTTCTTCTCCCTTGGAGACAGGAGAAATGGTGTGATTAATTTATTACAGGTTTTTGTTTGCTTTATGTTTGTATGGATGACTGGGCACAATGTGCTGGAGTCTGGGTAGGAATAAATTATCAAAGGGGAGCTGTAGCAGAGCTGAAAAAAGGGAAATGTGTGGATGTTCATTTCACCTGAGGGTGCTTTCCATAACCTGAAGTCCTTCTCCTAGTGAGTTCTGTTACTAATAGGATGTATTGCTGGATTTGCTAAGAATTCTGAATTTTCAGGCTGTCTGCCTTCATGTCTATATTTTGTCACCCATCACACATATTTTATTAGTTTGTATTCTGCCTCGCAGCCATCATGACAATTTTTTTTGTCACTTGAATTCCTTGAGCAAACAATAATGCACATAGTCTTAGACATTGCATGAATCTAGACCTACAATTATAAGTCTTATTTTCTCTAATATGAATATAGTATTCTTAGAATAGAGGATAAAAAGGTATACTTCCTTGTAACTTCTTAGCTGTGACACTGAAAGAGGAAATTTAATTCTTACTCCCTGCTATGGGAAAGGAAGTGTAGGCTTCCATGAGAGGTTCTGGCCAGGGCAGGGTTAATTTTTGCAGTAGCCAGGAGGGGCCATGGCAGGGACGAAGAGGTTGTTCGTACAACCTCACATCACTGCCGGGAGGGGAGGTGGGGAGAGGAGTGGGAGCAGGGCAGGGAAAGGACTCTCTTCTGGGAAGAAGGGGTTGTTTTCATGGCGCTGGTCCCAAAGCGGAGGGAGTGGTCAGGATAGCGTGACAGGGCGTGGGTGTTTTCTGTTGTCGGGGTTTCCGTGGTGAGCAATCCCGCTTCTTTTCTTGCACCCTCTATCATTCGTATTGTGGCTGTCACTGTTCCTTTTCTTATCTCGTTGCTGTTTCCAGTAAATTGTTCTTATCTCAACCCATGCTCTTCACCTTTTGTGCCCCCAGTTCTCCTCTCCAGCCCACTGAAGGGGAGAGGGAAGCAGGAGGAGGCAGGGAGTGAGAAAGTGGCGTGAGGTTTGCAGTAGTTTCAGTGGCAACACTAAATTAGGAAATACCATTCCTAAACTACAACACCATCTCCTAAGGGAAATTTTAGCTGGAAAAAGGCAATTTGAAACTGATACTGTTCCACAATTATTTGGGTCCAAAGGGGTGGAGTTTTTTCAAGAAATTCAGTGAAAACTTCAACCTCGACTTTGAAGAAAGTGTCTTCATCTAAACCTAATAAATCCCTTTCAAGTGGTGAACAGGCTGCAATGATGAGGTTTGGGTTGGATAGTAGGAAAATTTTCTTCACTGAAAGGGTTGTCTAAAAATTGAAACAGGCTGCCCAGGGAAGTGGTGGTGTCAGACATGTAGATGTAGCAGTGGGGCATGTGGTTTAGTGGTGGACATGGAAATGCTGGATTAACAGTTGGACTCAGAGATCTGAAGGTTTTTTCCAACGCAAACCTGTGATCCCTCTAGGGTGAAGAGAAGTATGAACTGGCCAGAGAGGCCTTTCCTTATCACACTGAAGTGCAGTGATGGGGAACAGGAGGGAAGTATCATGACAAACCACACACTGTTGCAAGGCAGCCTTACCTGCATGCAGAAAATTACCAAAATACTCATTCTTTGCATTCCTCATGCCTCTTTGGAGCATCACATGCATGTACAGTTATCAGCCCACTGCACACAAGTGGCAAGAGACACAAAAAGCCTAATCTGGCACCAGGTGGAGCCTGGAAGCAATTCTGTTATAAACGCTGTTGAAAGAGAATGCCTTTGTCTGTTGGGGTTTTATAACACTATAATTTCCCAAACTGTATTCACCTGAATGTCTGCACACACATTTCACTGGTATATGATTTTAATTGTTTCAATATTCTCCTAAAAACTGAAGCAGGTAAATGCTCAGTGAACTCTCTTGCCTGCTTTCCAAGATAGCAAAGATGACTGATTAATATGAAATGAAATTGTGCAACCATATTAAACCTCAAGTCTTCATAGCCTGGCTTATCTTTATATTATCCTTCAAATTAGGTTGTGATTTTCTTTAGTTAAAAAAAAAGAAAAGTAATAATTTTATAATTTTATATGAGGAACTGGAGATACCAGATAAGGACAGAAGATTTTCAGGAGCAAGGGGTTAGGACCTTCTGAAAGATTAAACCTGGATCTGGATGTTTAAACACTAAACAATTCTGAAAATTTCTCGCTATATTTGTAGGGATATAATATTAGGGTATTATCATTTTTATCTATGGCTTGTAAGTGGGTTGGAGAAAATTATGTTGGGACACAAAAGATTCTGTTTTCCATGGTCAGCCTTCTTGGAGACCAGAGACATAGCCCAAAATTCAGGATGTTCATTCAAACAGCCACGTAAATTTTCAGTAAATTTTACTCTCTCAAAGGACAGGAGATCAGCATTAACCATGCATTCAAACCCCTTTGTGAAGAACCTAGACACTTATTTGTGATACATTTATTTTTCCCTCGAGGAATCAAAAGAGACCTATAGATCTTTTGGGGAAATGGCTGACTTTATAAATTATTGAGACATAACTGCAATAATTAGCTGGCTTTTGTCATCATCATACTCCATATATAGCAGAGCTGCCGATCTCTTATTGGGATTTGGGGCTTTTGTCTCCTCAGTAGATTATATCTGTATGATTGGTTTTGATCACTTTGTAAGGAATATTGTATCACAGTCTGCTAAGTAGATGAGTATCAACATGCTACTACTTCTTTAGGATTAAAATGTATGTGAGAAGTTTTAAAAGGCATTCACATTGAGTAGAAAAACCCAGTGTTCTCCAAACAATTTGATTCTGCAGATTAGGACAGTCTTTGATTTTATGTGATATTACTGGACATAGTAAATCCACATAAAGCTATTTCAGTTCTAAATTGGCTCACAAAGACAATCCATCATTGTCTCCATCCTGAGGTGTGTGCATCCATCATGTGTTTCAGGGGATGGTAGTAAGTATTTTAATCCTGCTTTACAGATAAAAAGCCTCAACAATGAGAGCTGAACAGGTTTATCAGACATTGCAGCCCAGGACAAGTGAAGCAAGAAATAAAGCTATAGGACACTCAGATGTCCTAACCATTAGAAGTATACAGCTTTCCCAGAAAATCTGGATAAGGATGCGTGTGCATTTTATTTAATTGTCCAGACTCAACTTTTGAGAACTTCTGGCTGCAAAATTAATCCAGTTGATTTCAGCATGCTAATAGCTGCAAGTGTCTCAGATGTAGATCGCTACATCCACCCTCCTGGCTTTTCTCCATGGCTCCCTGTGTGTATGCAGTGTTAGGTTGGGCTGCCTTATAAAAACTCCTAGGGCAAGCACAATTCCTCTTCTGTGGCAGACGGTGCTCGGTTTGGATGTTGCAGGGCCAGTGATGAATAGTGATTGTGCTAGACTTGTAACATTCCAGAAGTGTGCTTTCTCAGTCAGTGTGCTTCAATGAGCCACAGGAAACTGCTTTGGGCAACCTATTGGCCATCCTAGACACTGAAACATGGTAGAGCGTGGAGAGCCAAATGTCAGATATGATGGCCTGTGTATGGTATGATCTGACAGCATCAGATCCCTGATGCGTCGAACAAATAAAGATGTGGCCCATGAAACATCGGTCAATATGTGCTGAATCGAGCCTACGCTTTCTGTACCTGGTTTTTACCCTCTTTTAGACCTGAGCAGACATCGAAACACAAACCCCTGAGCCATTTGTCACTCCTTCAACAGAGAAGGTCTGTGAAATGATTCAAAGTGCTGTAGTCAAACCCTTGACAGCATTACACACACAGAGGATTGCTGTGCCTAACACATTTCAAACTACAGTAACTGCTAGTAAGATAAAAAGCAGTAACAAATCAAAGAATATTGCCTCCAACAATCATGCATGACTTATCATGGCAAACACATCCTCGCTGAGTAAGAAGAGTGCTCAGAGTCCGTTTCAGGCCTCCTGCTGCAGCCTTTTATGCTTTTTATTTTTATCCCATTTGTCAAAATAACAGCCCTTTATAAGTGCTGATTGCAGAGATTTTGACTCCTTGCCTGCTGGGTTTCCCCCTCTGCTCCATAGGAGTTTCCTAATTGAATATTACCACAGTGGAAAGAACAGCTTTGAATAAGAAGAGGAAAAAATTATTAAGAGTCTTGAAACCACCCCTGAATATTCCACCACAGTCCCACACACAAACTCCCTTTCTCTTCCCAAAGTGGAGAATATTCTTCTTTCAGTGAGTAGCATCAGCTCTTTTTCTGAAGCTAATCACATTTATCCTACAGGGAAACTTGTAAATGAACTGCAGTAAGAACCTAACATGAGGAGGAGGGGAAGAATAGAAAGATATTAATTCAAAATAAGTTATAAAAGGTGTCTGGTTTGGTTAGATTCACTGGTGCCTCATTTCTCACATTTGTGAGTCCAAAACAAGGAATCATTTACTGACTGCATTGAAACCTGGCATTAACAATTTCTGCCCATGTCTTGGTGGATGGTGTAGGACTTTGAAATCATCAAAAGATGATTTGTAAACTCTCTCTTCTGGCACTTTTATTCCTGCTAAAGCAGCAGCAGGCTGCATGCTCAGTTTCACTTGAGAAAGGACCAAAAACTTGTATTTCAGCTCTCAATGTGTGTGGAAAATGATGCTTTGGCTTAAGACAGATGAAAGACTTTGTCTGCCGAGTTCTTATGCTGCCTGTGACAGCTACAGAAAAAGCCTGTGTTTCCTACCTTCTCATCCAAAGCCACTGCTCAGGTGTTCTTGCTGCATCCCTTAGAGAATGAAGCACAAAAAGCCACAGCTTCAAAGTCAGCTATTGGAAGTGGAAGCTGCCTGGCTCGTGTGTGAAAAAAAAAAGGGCGGGGGGGAAGAAAAAAGAAGCATGTCAATGAGGCTGCTGAATGAGGCTGCTGTGGACAACTCGCTTCTTCAAAGCAAGGCAGACTTTCCTAGAAAACAGAGGGTCTGGTGTGTTGTTCCCTGAGATTCCTCAGCTAGCTGTTTCCTGAGTTTCAGAATGCTCCCTACACACAATGCTTTCAGAATGCTCCTGCACACAAACCAACCAACCAACCAAATAAATAGTAAAATGGGTGGTGAGGACATATGAAAAACAAAGGGATCAGAGCTGACAGATAACCGTGGAAAGGATTTAAAAGGGCTGAAGAGAAATTCTTCTCTCTACATCCGTGCTTCTTCAGTCTCTATGCCACCATGAATTTACTTTTTCTTCCGTTTTAAATGGGGTTTTGTTCTTCAGATGCCTGTGGGAATAGTCTTGCAGTTACTTCTTGTAATCTTTCAATGCATCAGCTCGCCATATTGAGAAAACCTGAGGTTTTCCCACTCTCCAATTTAGGCCAGTTATACCCCGTTAAGGGAAGGCAGTCTCCACATTCTGCTCCTGCTGTCCCACCTCCAGGATTACACAGCCTTTAGCACCTTTTTCCATGTAATTTCCCCACTGTATGAGGCAAATTGGTGAATCCATTTCCCTGTTATCCAGCTATATCTGATGGAAGAATACTGCAGAAGGGAGGTATCTCTCCTACTGAGAGTGAGCTAAAGGGCACCTACAACTCAGTACCCATCTTCAAAAATCACCTGTTCTCCTATCAAGTGACCTACACCTGAATTTCAGCTTTGCAGCAAAAGAATCTTGAGAGGAATGGATAGTTAACTAAATTCTGGTACTCCCAGTAGGTTAATTAGCAAAAGCTTAACTACATTCTAATTCCTTGAACAAGAGAGCTAAAAAAAAGGTGGATTTCAGCAAGTTTCTCTATGTGTGCACATTGGCCTGCAAAGTCAGAGCTGGCACAACAAAGAGGGACGATCCAGAGAGGGACCTGGATTGGCAGCAGATACAGCTCGGGTGTTTTCAGGCAGGTAGGCAACATGGGATTCTAGCTGTAGGACAGATTCAAGCACCGCCTGAGGAGGAAGAGGGTGGGCCGGGTGGGATGGCCAAGGCTGGGCGGTTCCTATGGCAGCAGGCCAAGACTGCTCTGGACAATCAGGTTTGGGGTAACTGCAGAGCAGATGAGCCTTCGGCGTCTCCTGATAGCATGAGGGTGGGAGACAGGCTGTGATTGCTGCTGGGAAGCTCTGGAGTGAGGCTGCCATCTTATTCTGCATCCTGCTTCTGTCCCTTACCTGCGCAAGGCAGGGGTGGCTCTGGCTTTTTAGGGTGCATGAGCACCATGGAGAAGAAGGTCCTGCATGTTCAGCTGCTCCTGAGAGCTTGCTGCCAGTTCTGAATGCGCTTGGAAGCAGCCCTGACTGCAGGCAAGAAAAAGTCAGTAATTCTTTTGTAAAAGAAGCGGTTTGATACCACTAGACATAGCAACTAGACGCAGGACCGGAGCTTTGAATTCCCACAGGTGCTCCTCTGAGGGGCATGCCTTTTCTTGTGAGGGCTCACCAGGTATGTGGGAGAGCAGAGTAAATGTGCTTTGCACTGTGTAATCAAGCATTTTGAGTACAGAGGAATGATAAAAGGCCGTAGCAGAAGGACACGTAGCGCTGCGCTGCTGCACTTCTTCAGGCTGTTCACAAGTTCCCAGTAAGTGCAGCATGATGGAGAGAGCTATTAATAGTTCTGCTCATCACAGCTGTACAGTGAAACAGCATAATCCCAGCTCAAGGGAATATGGGAGCCATGAACTCCAAAGCAAAAAACTTCAGGCACAGAAGCCAGCCTCGAAACTGTAACAATTAACAAAGGAGGGAAAGAATATATTTAATACAGGTAATTTATTAAGTTACAAGAGAATGCCTTTGCATTAAATAAAATTTAAATTAAGCCTTGCAGCTGAGCCAGAGAGACAAGTGTCCAAGCTCACTCTCAATTTTATAAAGGTTTTTCTGAACAGATCAATTAAAGCGCTTGCTATACAGCTGCCTAATAAATAGTATATGTGCTGGAACATGTTCATCTCATTTTAATATATTTCTAGGTCTTCCTTAGGGTTCTCATATTCTTCTGCAGCTATGAGCTACTTCTAAAATCTATGTGCTTTTAGAAATTGTTGTCGGAAGAGTACAGGCCTGAATTTCTATCAAAAGAAAATTATAGAAATGCATATACACGCAGTTTGACACAGTCCTCAGATAGTAATATCCAGTGAAGCCTGTGGTTTTATCCAGTGATAAAATAGTATGTCTTGGTTTTTTGTACATGCCAAGCACTTACATAAACACATGTCTAATTTTAGTGTGTAAAGTGGATTCTCGGTTTCCTGAAATTACCCATGCTTGCAGTCATGACTCTCAGGCGAGAAGAAGAAAATCCTATTAGTGCATTCCCACAGAGGAAAACAGTATGTTTTGGAATAACAGTAGCTACTGAAAGCCATGGAGATAATATATGTAGAATATGATGTCTGAGAAGATATAATAATATTTGTACAAGAGTATTATGCAGTATTTATGAAGAAACCTTCTCTGTTAAGTGCTTATACATTGATTAAATCCTATAAAAAATGCTAAGTACATTTCCAGGCATATTTCTATTACTGCTTTACAACAATTGGATCGCTTGTAATCAGAAGGAATGTAAGTGGCTTTAGCTGGGTCGTCCTTTAGCTGGTATTTCTAACAAATATAGCGCCAAGGGGCATTGCTCTTGTCAGAACGCATTTATTTTATTATCTAGATGATTATGGCTGTATTTTTGCCTTATGTATTCTACCTTGATGATATGCTGAATTCTCAGATTTTCAGCAAACATTTGCAATGCAATTACTGTAAATATAATACAGTGTCTCTTATCCTCAGTTTTCACAGAACTTTAAAATTATTATGTTTGTATCAAAACGACAAGAGAAAAAAATTGGTTGTGGTCTCCTACATTGATGGAGCCAGCACTGATATTGGGAGAAAATATTGTTATGAATGTTTAAAACATGTACAAAAAAGTATGCAAATGCTCACACACATATTTTAAGAAAGATAGAGATGTAGGCTACTTATTTCAATATTTTCAGTTAATTCAGAATAACCATTCCAATTTACGGGATAGGTTTTTGTTCTAATTCAAGGTGTGGAACAAAAAGAAAAAGCAATTTATACTTTTAAAACAGGGACTTGAATGTGAGCTTTTACCCTCTCAGATGTCTTATTAATCAACCTCTACTGCCATTTCTATTACTGCTTTAATATGAACAGTCACTGGGAAAATGAAATAAGCAGCTATTTGAAACCATGTGCCCCACATCCTAGCTGACTAACTTTTCAGCTTGAGAGGTTAATAATTCATTTTTAACAGCTCTCATTTGTTTTGCATTTTCTTAGCTTTCTATTAAGGCTTTATTAAAAAAAAATCTTTTTATTTTTTATTTTAATTCACTCTCTTTTCAAATGCATAAACATTATAGTCTGAAAAATAGCCTGACTAGGCTCTGTGGTGTCTCTGTTGGTACAAAGTGCAAACTGTCTTGGTTGAGGTTTATCAGAGAAAACACACAGGATTATGAAAGAATGAAAATTAAGATAAACCAGAAGCAGGATCTTTCTGAGTCACCATGTTCCTCTAAAATAGCTTATTTGCAATAAACAGGGAAAGAAAGGCAACATAACTAATGAATACCAAATTCACCTAAAGCTTGTGTCAATAACTTCGTTAATAACGGAATTAATGCATTGTAACTTTTGTCCCAGTTTTACAAATTATTAACAAATAAATAATGAATCCTTCTATAATAAAAAATAGTCAGGGTCAATCAAATCTGCCTGGACCAAAATTGAAGTCACCTAAGTGATAGGTGACTTCTAGTTAGTAGAGCTCTTGTAGATGTCAGTATGGAAAATGCTCTGCTTGGGAAAATCTAGTCCAAAAGAGCTTAAAACCAGACCTTAAAATCACATTATGATGGCTTTGGTCTCCTATCTGGCAGACATATCATCGCATAAAATTAAATGTTGTCATTTTATAGCTATTTTATTGGTTTGCTACAGGCAGTATGAAAATATTGGAAAAAGAAGAGTCTGCGATGATATTAGAAGAAAATAGAAGTTTCAGATATGGATCCTGAGTGTCTGGATCTCTATTTCCATTTAACAATGACTGCAAAGCGTAAAGGCTGCACCAGCCTTACTACAAGAGGGCTACATCTCTAGAGAATCCAGCCTTCAGTCTCTGCTAGCCATAAAACACTTTCCCAGGCAAGGAGAATCCTTTTGAAAGTGCCGTGGGCTTTTCCATATTAATAATACCTCAGGCCTTTAACTTCTTGAACACCTAGAGCTGTTTGATGGTGGAGGAGCTCAGTGGAGGACAAATGAGGAAGGGGCTGTGCAGGGCAGCGCCTCTGAGGGTGGGGAATGATGCTCGTGAGTGCCAGCACCCAGCTTTGTGCAGCTGTCACCCTCCCTGCGTGCCACAGCACTGCCCCGTGAGCATGGCCCCCTCAGACCTGCAGCAGGAGAGGGGCTGGCACTGTCTGGACACAAGCAGGGCATGTGGAAAATCCTTTCCGTTTTCTTTTGGTTGCGTGGTATGCTTTCTCCAGAGGAGCACACAAGCACCAAATATGCACCCGTTAACAAAAGATTTAAAAGGAGTTTTCATGAACCGCAGTTGCATTAATCCCCCTACCTTACATTAATATCAGTCCTTCACACATTTTATAGACTATCTTTGCTTATTTAAAAACAAAAAAGGGGGGGAAGGAAGGAAGGAAAAGCCATGGAATAAAGTGATATTCTATTAAGCTTCAGCAAATCCCTCTATTTGGGGCTAGTTGCTCTGTGATGTTAGCCAACAAAGAAAGAGCAACCACGGAGCTGCTTTAAGTGCTCAAAGTATTCACCTAAAACTCCAGAAAAACTGACTCTCCAAAGAGAAGGAAATCACAGCACTCTCTGATACTGGAAAGGGAAATGCTGAGCTTAAAAAAAATAAAAAACTTTCATTTGCCTGAGGTTTCTACCCACAATTCCTCCCATTACAGTTGGGTATATACAAGATGTGCAAAGCAAGGATCCCATTCTTGGCAGGGAATATACTCCCAGCAGTACCTCCTGCACTCCAGCCTCATTCTTCTATCCCTAAGTGAGAAACGACATGAAGCTGATGCCTCTGTGTGATAACGTGCAATACCATCATCTTTTTGTATGTTCAAGGACAGTCTTCCCTAACTGGCTACTAAAGAATGAAGAAATTATGACTGTTGGACTAGCCTAGGGACTGGAGACAGCTGAGGTCTGGAGGACAGACTATTGTGGTCCTGGAGAACACAGAGGCCAGCGGAATGCACTGATTAGTTGCTTGAAGGTAAGTAATCAAAGCTCTCTCCTCTGCCTTTTATCAGTAACTCTCTATGGACCTCTCTTTATGTGCTTGATTTCATACCTGTCCCACCTGCACACAGGACATTCCATCTCCTTTATTCTCCTTTATTCTAATGCAATGAGCTTTGTAGAGCTACTCTCCTCTCCTGAGTAGCTGTGCAGGAATTACCAGTTGGTGGAGACATGACAGCAGACAACATCACACAAGGCAAAAGGGAAATTATATGGCAAGCAGATGTTTACCCACTGAAACCCAAACTGAAAAGGGGGAAGAAGGAGTTAATGGCTGCTAAAGTTCTTTCTGGTAAATGGTTTATTTTTGTTTATTTTTCATATAACTAGTTCCCGTAGTTCTGCAAGTTGAGACTTCATCTTCTGTAACAGACTGTTCCTTGATATTGTAGAAACTAATCAGGAATTAATTTCAAAGAAAAAACAAGATGTAAAGAGCTAAAATAGTGAAATTCTGGTTTTTTCCTAAAATATTCATCAATAAGGCTCAGCCTTTGAGTATAATTTTTTCAATTTACTTTTCCACCAGAAGAGACTAAAAAACACACATTCCCTTTTGGGAATATTTAAAGTACAACACACAAGAAAGGCAAAACCAAAATCAAGTCACAATTAATTCTGAAACTGGAGCTGAGAAGTGATGTGAGACCAGCTATGCAAGCCCCTTTGGCCCAAAGAGGCTGCCCGACAGTCTCCTAGGCTCTAAAATAAAGCTGGAAGGAAGGCTGTGTTATTGACTTTTCGAGTTGAGTGCTGTGAGAACAGAGATAATTTTCTCACATTTGACAAAACAGACACGAAAGAGGAAGAGACAGTATAGAAAAAGTAGGGAAGCATGTTTTTGTGTTCATGTTCTCAGGGTACGTGGCAGCTGGTCAGTCACAGACGGATGCTCTGGGCTGGCAGGTCAGCCATGACAGCTGTTGCTTTAATCCTTGGCTTGCTTCCCTGATTCCCAGCATCATCAGGATAAATCTCCTTCCTTCCCTCCTTCCTTGCAGGCTAGGCCCAAGTGAAGGGGTTTTTCTGTGCTGTGGCATTGGTGCAGTGTAGTGCAGCCCACTTCTAGTTCAGGAGGAGTGAAAACAGAGGGGACAAAGTGGAGTTATTTGAAGGAGGACAGGCAGCCCTGCGATGGCAGAGCAAGAGCTCCTGCAGCTCAGAGCATCCAAGCTGCAGAGCCCAAGAGCCGAGGCTGTGCACAAAGATCAGAATTACCCAGCCCTGCTAGCCTTAGGCACTGCATCCTGCAGCAACTCATCACTTGGGTTTTGCTCTGTAGTGTTGAGTTTCCCCTTGAGTGTGCATATATAAAGCACCTCAGCCTCTAAATAAATAAAGTGTGATATATTTGGAGCTACCAGTTAGACCTATTTTTTGTCGTTCACTTAAAGGTTTTAATAATACACGACCCTCGAAAATTAATAGCTTATTGTGTTTGAATTTGTCTCCTCTTTGTATTCCTTCTGTCAATAGTCATTAGAGACTCTCTAATGACTAGTGATTACTGCCATAGCTAATGACGTATGATGAACTCTAAGCAGGTTCTTCCAGGTGATCTAGCAAATCAGGGGCCTCAATTAACACCACCATCTTTTTCTATTACACACAATTGCTACTCAGAATCAACCATTTGTTCACAAAATTTCAATCACAAAATGAATAAATAAGATAGATATAACTGATAGCTCTGTGTTCCTCGTCAGATTGCCCCAGAGACAGTTATGGACCAGACATCCATAAATGTCTTTTTCTCTTCATTTTTTGAACACTTGCAAAATTGCTGCCCTGTTGTCACTAGGCAGGACCAGCTAAATGATCAGCATTTTAAAGTCTAAACTTAGACCTCCCTAAGCCCCACGGTACACACCTTTGCAGCGAGACATTCTACACTGGGGGATGTCTGACGTGAAGCCATTACTGGAAATATCAGGTAGCCATGTTTCCTAGGTAGAAAGCCCCGTGAGGGGAAACTTCCTCCCTTGGATGCAGAGCTAAGGTTCCTTTTTGCCTGAGGACCACTAGAGCAGCTGTGAGGATCCGTGGAAGGGATGGGGAGAGGTAAAGCGGGACAGATAAAAGAACACTGTGCTCAAGGTATAGGATATGGCCTCAAGTTACACCAGCAGAGGTTTAGATTAGATAGTAGGAAAAAATTGTCCCCTGAAAGGGTGGTCGTGCACTGGAATAGTGTTCAAAAGGCTTGTGCACGTGACACTTGGGGACAGGGTTTAGTGGTAACCACAGTGGTGCTGGGTTAATAGGTGGACTTGATGACCTTAGAGGTCTTTTCCAAACTTGAGGATTCTGGGATTTTATGATTCATGCATTGAACATTGCTGAACAGAGTGGGGAAATACACACGTGTGCTCTGAGCTTGCACCTGCCAAGAGAGAAATCCTTTATTCTAATTTCTTGCAGAGTCTGAGAGCACATGCTGAAGAACCAGAGGAGCTCAGCTGTCTCTAGGAAATGTAAACAAACTTTCGAATTTTGGTGACATTATGACTGGGAAATTCTGAAAGAGATTTGCTTCCATACATTGTACCAGGGGACAAATGTAACAGCAGTGTGCTTTCTTTTACCACCTAAAATGTCATCTCTCTCACTGTTCTTGTAGCAAATGATAGGATATAGGTACAATCACAATATTTTCTAAAACAGATTTCACAGATGCCAATCCACATCCATAAATACAACTATAACATGGCTGGTTTTGAATAGAATAATTTTCAAGTCTTGTGTTTGTTTGGAATTGGGACATATTTATTCATTTGCATTATTTGAAACTTTTTTTGCACAGAAGCACTCATTAGAGAAAGAATGTTTAATATGTCTAAAGAAATAAAACACCTTAATAATTAATCTTGAAAATTGTGTGCATATATATGTTTCTAATGAATGTATTCATAATATGCATGTAGAAATCTCAATTACATGTGCAGATTTTTAATCTGGAGATTCAGGAATAACACAGTGCTTTCAGTTCAAATAGCATGAGCCTATTAAATTTGAAAACACAAACAAGAACAAAACATAGTACTTGGTCTTCCAAACATGAAAGAATATTCTAGTTAAGATGAAATGGAGGCCAAAGCACTTCAGCACTTGGAGAATACAAATTATCAGGTACCTAATTTATCCTGGGCAAACGAGCTGCATGTCCTAGAGGGTAGGACTTCTCTCTAGACTAAAAAAAACCCACACTAATTAGATCAAGTTTACATTTATGAGAAGGAAAAAGCAAATTTTTATACAAAAACTTCTTTTCTTTCTTTATATCAAAAAGTCAAAACTCTGCTTTTCACGGTGCTTTTTGCTTACTGAACACAGGCATTTTAAATGGATGTCTCCTGATTTCACGTGCACACTCTTCGCTCTGCACCAGGAACCAGGTGTTAAGCTGTGTCTTTTTCTGCTCCTCTAGCCCAAGTCCCCAGGCCACACAAGGAAATTCTTGGCACCCTCCTGCACTTCATCTGGAGGAGATGCTGGCCAGTCTGCTTGGTTTTGTAGCCTACCAGATATAGACTAAAAATATAAAGACAAATTGGGATTCCTGGAAGAGAAAATCTGATAACCTTGCTGTGATGGCAGCAGAGGAGAGATTTATGCCTCTGCCACACGTTGCAGCCAGGCTGTCCTGCAAGTGCAGGAAGAGGGAGATGCAGTCTGTACGAAAAGCTGGGTGAACTACACCACGGAGCAGAGCTGGTGAAAGAAGCACAGCTTCCTGTCTGCCCTCTGCCCAGGAGACAAAGGAGAGGTAAAAACTGCTTCTCCCTCAGTGACTTCAGAGCCCTGCTGACAAGGAAAATAATTTGTCAGAGCTTCCATTTAACAAACCTTTCGCTAGACAATAGGAGAGTAATGTTTCCCACAACACAAGGCCTCCTTGCCCTCTTTCTGCAGGATTTGTGTGGCAGTTTTGGGGGGTTTTGATGTAAAAAAAAAAAAAAGTAGATTCACCTCTCGGCAGAGAACATATTACGCAGGGTTAGTATCTATTTCAGAGAGGAAGACGATTTGAAAGTGAATAAATATATAAGAATTTCTTCCGGGTATATATTTCTCTATGGCAGATTGTGCAACCAGGCTGTGTGTAAAACTTTGCCTGCTGAGGCTGTGCTTTTTTTTGGGTTTTATTTTAAGTAGCATCCATAGAAATCTTGCCAAACAAGACTTTGGTGCCAACTCATATGCTGCATATGGCCTGAAGCGCTGGGCTGTTTGTGGTTTTTTTGGGGCATGGGGAGAAGAACAACAATGTTTTGGTTCGCACACATAATCCCCAAGTCCTCCCATTTCAGTGGGTTTTGAGGAAATGAGCATATGGCTTTGGAAAATCCACCTCTGAGACTTGGGCTGTGTCAGCTGTAATGAGGAGAGGAGCAGCACAAAACACAGGCAAGTCACACATATGTGTCTAGCACAGGAAGGGTTCCTTCAAAGAAAGCTGAAGGAGTTGGGTATTTCATTGGGGAAGACAGCACTTGGATTTGGGTATTAAACACTGTCATCATCCCTTTGGAAGCCATATGCATTCAAAACATTCTGCAGAAGGGGCTGCATTGATCTGTTGTGCACAACTAGCAAGGTAATTCTCACAAAATCCTAATTCTGAGGTCAAAAACTGGTCTTCACCAGAAATAAAAATATTCATCTTTATGAGGGTTGGGCTTCAAGCCATGATTTGTCTGTGATGCTGCTCAAAATGAAGCCTTCTTTCTTATTTTAACCAAAAGGAAATACGTTCTCTTCCACCTCTTGTCCACCAATGGCTGAAATTGTGATATTTTCAGACTTGAGAATGCGAGAAGTTTAACTAAATTATTGAAACTCTAGGGATTTTCTACTTGATAGCTGGAAATCTTAGCAAGTAAAGAAAAGCATTTTATTTAGTGTCTCTATGCACTGCAAAAGTGAACGAAGGGCACTTTGCTGTTTGCCATGATAGGTACAGATCAGGCCATCGATTAAAAATCCCTAGCCTTGCTGTTGCATGCTTTATTAAGAGAACAGAAACCTGCAGATAATAAGAAAGAATAAAAGTATTGCCTACTTAGGTTAACTTTGGTAATTATTTAATTCCTTCTTTTCTTCTGAACTTCCTGACTGAGGACACATCACAAACATCAGGGAAACAAGCATTTCCCCAGGGACTTCTAGGGCTATCAGGTGCAGGAAGCACTGTATTGTAAAATCCACTAAACTAAAGCTCAGTAATTGATAAATCCCACTGTAGCACTGGGTCAGGCCGGCTAGGCCGAGGAGCCCAAAGGAGAGCCAAATAAAAGATCACACAGAGATAGCAAACAGAGAGGGCAAAAAGAGAGAGAGGGCAGAACCCTCTGCCTTTATTTATATGTTTTTACAAATCACCATGGATTGGAGGTAGAAATCACCACCTCTCAATTCCATTGGTCAAGGCATCAATCTATCATATTTCTCCACCCAGGATAGTGAATGATAAACAACAGAGACAGTTAACAAAACATAGATAGTTGTTAAGAAACCATGGCCATGTTTACAGAAGAATGTGTGAGAAAGTATCACAGCAAAGAGAAACACTGAGAAACCGCAAAACTCAGGACAACATCCCACTATTATGCAAATTTTTGGTCTGAGTATTGGAGGAAAATAGCATTTTGTTAGTCTGCCTCAAGACTCGCTGATTAAGTGAATGGCTATAACTTGCTGTTACATGCACGGTACCTTCACAATTTCTACCCTGTGAACTCACAAGGTGGGCACCTGAAATGGAAATGTAAGTGAATGAAGTCAAGTTTCCAGCTCCAGCTAGACAGTAAAAGACAGCTGCAGTTCTGAGGAGTACAAACCAAGATCAATGACATTTCAAAAGCATCCTGAAATTGTTTACTGCCAGTAAAGCACAAATGCCTTTGACTGGTTATAAAGGTACAGTATTAGATGTCTGCTCTTGTTCCAATGTCTCTTAAATGAACAAGCTTTAGATACATTACTTTTTATATGCTGCACTTTTGTTTCCTTTTATATAATGGATTATTCAGAGCACTTTCTTTGGGATAGAGTTTGTCAGTCAGATGGAAGTTATTTGATTTCACAAACACATTCACATAGCAAGACGTGTGCCTTTTATACCGAACATTAATGCAAATACATGCACTCTACCTAATTCAAGGAGACACCATTCTGTTAGAGCTCCCATGCTAATCCACAGCTTTGCTTTGACCCCTTTACACAAAATCAAAGTGAAAAAAAAGGTAGGAAGATGTTCAAATGTCCCTGCCAATAGCAACAGGGGTACAATTCTAACCATGCCCAGCAGACAGCAGTCATGGAATTTTTCTTTGAGTATTTCATGCAAGCCTAAAAATGGAAATGATCATTGCAGGACCTGAGAGACAGGTATCAAATATTATAGAGCTTTAGAGTGAATCTGTTTTACATGGGACAACCCCAGGGAGACGACTAAAGTTTAAACATTCCCAGTGCTGTCTGAGTTGTGCAGCCTCCAAGGCAGAGTGAAACGCACGAGTATTTATGCCCTATTTTAATGACCTGACCTCAATTTCAGAGCCCTGTTGTTCTGCCTACCTGTGGACAGCAGGATGAAGCTCACTATGATTTTTTTTCCTCTCCATAGAGATTTTCTGTCCAGGAAGAGGAAAAAAATCAAAGCCGCTGCAGTGTGTTATATAACTTTTTTTTTTTTTTTTTCCCCTTCAGATGAAAAAGTGTTGATCCTTCCCTTTTTCACAGCCCGGCTTCCCAGCTGTTGGCTTCCTTACTTTTATTACAAAGATCTGCCATGTCAATCTGATCCTTTCTCTCTGTAACATCACTGTCTCACTTTAGCCCAGTAAGTTTGTTGCAAGTGGACTTCATTCATTTCAAATGAATTGACTGCTTTCAATTTTAACCAGACTGCAGTTGTGATTGTGTGTTGTTTACCCATATTATGAATGGAGGAAATTCTTCTTGCTGGGGAGAGATCAAAGGAGATTATTTAGCCTGAAGTGTCTCCACTCCCAGGTAACTGTCTCCACTTCCTTAGGTAAGCTTGCTGACCTGTAGAATAAAACTTTCTTTACTCACCTGTACCTTTCTTCCTCTGTCATTTTAATATTGCACCCCCAGCTATGTATCTAGGTTGTACACCACTGTCCTGACACGTGGTTAATTTGCTGCTGCAAACAGGTAAAGATCTGTTTCTTTGTTCACTGCAGGCACAAGGTGGTATATTTTCCAAGAGTTTCACTGTTCATAGCCAAGAGATTTTCATCAACGTGGCTGCTTTCTATGTAACTCCAAACATTTGGAAACCTAAGGCTTACACACAGCAGCCACTGTCACTTGTAAGAGGCACTTCATGGCCCGTTAACAAAGCTGTCATATATGGCTTCCCTTTAATTAAATATTGCTAGGGATTTAGTCTTGGTGCAACATTTCAGACTAATATGGAAAAATCCTTTCAATCTGCATAACAGATCAACATGCCACTGCATGGCTCTCCCCCTGTTCTACTGGCTGGATGAAGCTGAGGTACACAAAATGTGAAAGTTGTTCAGCTTTTAGTTCCATTTGAGTTCCTACTGGCTTTACTAGCACTATAATTAGGGATGCCAGTTAATGTCAGTAATTGTTTAAGTGAGTGGTGGTTTATTTAATTGTAATTCCCACAAGGGAAATCTCCAGCCTCTTTCACAACGGTTTATCAATAGGGTTTTTTCATGTGTTTGAATCAACTCTTGAAAAATTAAGAGCTCTGTAAAAGTTTCCCAGTTCAGTATCAAGCTTAAGCAATAAATAAATAAACAGTTTTCCAACTGAATGGTTCTCATCCTGAGAAGAATTTCACTCCATGCTGCCCACTCTTTTGTGTATGGCAGGTACCTCTGAAGATCACACATCTCTCTGGAACACTTGTGCGTGAGATTCTTTCACTTTTAGGCCTGCCTTTTTTCATTAGCTGTTTAATAAGTACTTGTGGATAGTGAGCTCTAAGCATTTTGTTTATTGCTTGGGAGAAAAACCTGATAATGTGCTGTCTGTCAATCAGAGTGCTGCTTTGAAGACTTCTTTTCATTGCTTTAAGAACACATTTCGGGCTCAGAAGACATTCCCAGAATCAGCAAATTCTGACAAGTATGAATGATTCACACTGTGTTTTTCTACTGTGTGGTGCTCATTTCTTCTGATTCTCAGTTTTAGTAGCAAAGTTGTCTTTGAAACAAGCTACTACCTCGATATACAAAATTCATTTTGTTGCAAATTTGCATGAATAGATCAGTTTACTTCTAACATTGATTTCTTCTAAATGTGGTTTACTTTGCTCTATTCACTTAAATATTTTCCTTTTGGAATTTATACATAATTTAATGAAAGAAAAATGTTAACAAGTTTTCTTCTATCATGGGGAGCATTTTTTAATCTTCATATTTCATCCCTAGGGATGGGATTCTCTTCTCACCCCTTTGTTTACGAACACCAGCCATAGCAGTGTTGCAGGAAATATGCAGCTGTAGAAACATTTAACTTTAAGAACAGATAATTTCGAGTAAGTTACTTATTGGAGACTGGTCTATAAAATCTGGTCCTGGCATTTTGCTCAGGAACAGTTTCAGGCCAGTGGTGCTTGACAGAGGTCCTGTTTGCCAATGTATTTCCAAGTGCTGTTATAACTGGACTGTGTAGTTCTGCACCTGTGTTCCTCAGCAAAGAAACCAGTCCTTTTAAAGGGGACATCCCCAATGCCATGGTCAACAGGTTTTATTTCTTCATGCGCTTCCCACGTGGCTTTGAGTTGTGCTGAAGGAATGAATACTATAACACTAGGTCTTTATTCAGATTCTAAGTGCTGGCTGGGGGCAAATCCAGCTCTGCAGATGTTTTCTTTTGGCAGGGTGCATATTGGCCGGAACAACACTTTGTTTATTGGGAATGCTCCTTCCACCTCTCAGTTCTGAGTTATTTGTTTGAGGAACACTGTCCTGAGATATAAAACGTCCTTATTTTATTGCCAAATGCCTGAGCCATGGGTAGTCTTTACAACTGTTTCAAAACCCCTCACATTTGTGTTGTTTTGTCTTGCTCTGCATCTGGACACAACAGCATCACTGTAAATTAAGGAAGGGGGGGAAAAAAATGCTAAAACAAAAAAAAAAAAAAAAAAAAAAAAAAAAAAAAAAAAAAAAAAAAAAGCTCTTCAAAAACCCCAACATGCTTCAGGTAAAGATAATGGAGCAAATTAATAAATGCTATTTAAGCTTTTTTTTGTATTGGGGAGTCACAATATTAAAGCAAACAGGACACTAGTATATAATAAAACATGAGTATATCTAATAATTCTACAAGGCATAATGGCCATGTTGGTCTATCTAGCTGCTGTTGCACAGCAAGGAAGCCACAAGAAATTCATAAGAATCAAAGTAAGTGGTAACAAATTCTTTTTGAGTTTAAGGATCCTGCTTATTCTGTAAAATCAAATTTTATTTAGTGATGCTGAATAGCACCTGTAAAGTAGAAGACTTTACAGCAAGAGAGGATGAATAGTACAGCTTCAACAATGTATTGATTTCTGCAGTGACGAGAGAGGTTGTGTCAGTGAAACTGTGGTATGTTCATTCTTCTGAATCCAAATAATGGGATTGTGTGTTCTGCCTCTGCGAGGGGTATTTGAGCACCTGCAACATTCACAGATGGGTTAGAATCATCCTCAAATACGTACGGCATAAATAAACAGTTTCGCTATGCTATACACATAGAACTAAAAGGAGGGCTAGATTAAGTGTCTTGCTCAAGGGCACAGGGGAAGTCCAAATCCAACCATTGCTCTTGTCAACTGGAGCAGCATTTATCAGGTTGCTGATTAAGTGGAGGGTCCTGTATTCTGTTATTGGAGATGCTGGTCTGACAAGGAGTCCTGGCAAGGTGGCATACAAATGAACCATGTTAATTTACGTACCATTAGAAACACAAGACAGAAGGAAGAAAATCAATGCTTTGTTTTATAGTAAAGAAAAAATCGATGAGGAAAGAAATGGTGTTTCCTAGGATCTCAGAAAATGTTTTGGGCTATGGGGAATAGTTAGAGGGAATTAAAACTATTTAATACAAGTTTCCAGTGTCCTTTTAGAGAACTATTGGCTAGAGCTATCATTCTGTAATAAAAACCTAAGTAAAATCCAAAAGTTCAAAGTTGTGAAAAGGAAGCAATATCAAGAAGAGACTTCTGGGGTTTTTTTATTTTAAATTAAACTGGCAGCCAACTGCATTGAATCTGTGAAAATTGAAGAAAATGTGTTAATAAATAAAATTTTAAAACAAACATGCACAGCAAAAGAGAAGCTACATGTAATCCCCAAATCCCCAAGACAGGTTTACCTAAGAGAACTGCCAGAGGTTCATTTCTAGTTTTGTTTTTCTGTTTCTTACAGTATCATATAAAGGATTGCTAGGGGAAAAATGTAAAAACAGGCCAAAAATGGAATAAAGACTTCGTGGTGTTGACTCTTGCTCTTGGCAGTCTGTAGTTTAGAGATACCCTGAACCAGAGGTTGCATCAGGATCATCCTATTTAATAGTCTCTGGCATTACTTTCATAATTTTTAACTGTTCTTTAAAGACAGCAATCTGCTATAAAAACAAGCAAAAACAAACAAAACCACAGAAAACCACCATCTAAGTATGTATAATACTAAAAATCAGTGGATTTAGTTCACCTTAATCTTGTTTACTTTTCAGTGGGTACACCTACTTTCTATATCACAACAAATGCTGAAAATTTGTTCCCTTAACTCCCTTCCCCATTTAGTTTCACAGTCCACAGCATCACAGAATCACAGAATCACAGAATCACAGAACCACNTCTAATATCCAACCCTAACCTCCCCTGACACAGCTTCAGTCCGTTCCCTTGTGTCCTGTCACTGGGCACCACAGAGAAGAGATCAGTGCCTGCCCCTCCTCTTCCCCTCATGAGGCAGACTGCAATAAGCTCCCCTCAGTCTCCTCCAGGCTGAACAGACCAAGTGCCCTCAGCCGCTCCTCACACAGCTTCCCCTCCAGGCCCTTCACCATCTTTGTTGCCCTCCTGTGGACACTCTTTTATGGTTTAATGTCTTTCTTACATTGTGGCACCCAAACCTGCTCCCAGCACTCGAGGTGAGGCTGTCCCAGTGCAGAGCAGAGCGGGACAATCCCCTCCCTTGCCTGGCTGGCGATGCTGTGCCTGATGCCCCCAGGACAGGGTTGGCCCTCCTGGCTGCCAGGGCACTGCTGGCTCATGGTCAATTTGCCATGAACAGGACCCCCAGGTGCCTTTCAGTGGCACTGCTTTCCAGCATCTCATTCCCCAGTCTGTGCATTCATCCAGGGTTGTCCCATGCCAGGGCCAGGATCCACACTTACCCTTATTAAATATGGTTGGTGATTTCCCAGCTCTCTGATTTGTCTAGGTTATCCAATGGATTTCTGTTTCCCCTTGCTCCCTGTGCCCAAAAGTAATGTCTCTGTTAATCTGTTGTGGCCTTTGATATTTATTGTATCTGAAATATAAATCATTCAATAACTCTAAAAATAGTTTTGCTCTTATGTCTATCTTTATCGGTACTTTTGGTACCATAATGACATTTGAGGTATGAATTTATGCTGTGTTATAATAATGGTCTCTATTTGTTTTCTTTTTCTTCCTAACACTTCCTAATACTTCTCTTTTTTCTTTTTGACTGCCAGTGAGGTTTGTAAAGTAGATTTCTAATACCTACCAACAGTGCCTTAGGAGTCTTTCTGAAGTGATAATATACCTCAAGCTGAGTCCCTCAGTTATTTGCCCTTTGTTTTAATGTTGCTTATCACGTTATATGAAACTTTTTCACTCCTTGTTTTTAACCTCTTCTCCAGAACTCTCATATTACGGTCAAAAAGAGAAATGAGTTGGCCCTAGGGAATGCTTCCACTCCTGTCTATGTTGTTTCCTGCCTTTTAGCTAATTTCCTGTACACAAGCAGATCTTTCTCCAGTGCCACATTATTTTTTAGCACCTTCTGGTGAAGAACTTTGGCTCAGCTTTTATGGAACACTGCAATTTAGTCCACTTCACTAGATAGGTTATACTTTACAATATTCCCATGGACTTTTTGAGAATTTTAAGAAATTTGTGAGGCTTGATTTATTCCTCATTAGAACATATTTTCCATCTGTTTATATATTCATACATGTATTAAGACCTAACATAATTTAAATATTGGAAATATCAAAATTACTGATCTATAAGTACTTTTGGATGCCTTTTAAAAAATATGTAACTGGCATTCTAAAATATCTTCAGCAAGACTGATATAAGTGATATACTGAACACAGTACATAACTTCTAGTACTTTCACATTTAAATTCTTTTACAATTCATGGAATTTCCTTAGAAATCTAAGAACTCTGTTCTGAATTAATTTTTTAAAAGAATTTTATATATTTGTTTCAAAGGCTATTTTCCTGACACTTCAGTTTTGACCATAGTTTCATAAATTAGCATCCTGTAAAGAAGGATTCTGACACAGAAATCTACCTAAGGTCATTTGCCTCATAACTACTGCTATTGTATCTCATTTTCTATTTAGCATTTTAATAGTTTTCTTTTTTCTAATGTTTTAAAAAAAATCCTTGGACATTTGAATTGTTTTCTCAAGTGTTCCTCAAAAATTCTTTTTTTGGTCTGCCCTGTTCTAGGTTTACATTTAACTTGATGGTTTTGTACTTTTATATTTCATAAAACCTCTGTGTATGTATATTTTATAAATATATTTTGTTAATATATCCCTATAAAACATTTTGTATTGCATAGAATTTATTTTAGATTGTATTGAAGTTCTATATTTATGCCATCAGTTTCATATTCCCTTCATTTGAACAAATTGTCAATCACTGAAAAATCTTATGATGCTGTTAACCTCCCTTACTTTGCTATTAAAAGTATGCTGTCTTTTTCTTGTCCTTCTAGTAATTTCTTCTTGAGAGGTAATCTTGATTTAGTCTGGCCCATCAAAAATGGGTCTCTAAACGAAGTATTTTACCCTTTCCTTTCTCATAGCTTTTTATGTAATTCTCTTTTTTGAACCTAAATGTTATGTAGGGGATATTTTCATTTTTGAACTATAGTAGCAGGGTAGAACATTCACCAGGTTCTATGTTGCTTGGGACTAAATTTTGCCTTTGTAAATCCTTATTGTTCCAACAAATAGTTTAACATAATGCCATTGTAATGTCTAAAATTAAAGTCTCTCCCTCACTTTTTCATTGGAAAGATATCCAAATAATTACCACTGGGAATAAGTGAGTTCTACTATTATTGAGTATTCTATACTTACGATATCTGTAATTGTTTTCAGCACTACACAGTCTTTATCATTGTCCTGGTTGAGTGGTCAATTATACCTATTGTAACACATTTAATATCTATTGATTGCATCTAGGTAGGGAATTTTAATAGGTAATGATTCTGTATGATCAAAATCTCCTGCCTCTTTAATGTTTTAACTGTATTCTTTTGCTCCATTCCACTTCGGGTTTTTTTTCTTTCTTACATGTCTCGGTTTGAGACAAATTTTGGGAGGAGACTCCAAAAGGGAGGGTGTCTCCTCTAGAAAGGCAGAATTACAGCCCCACCCCCCAGCCAAGGTTCGGAATGAAAACCTTCTTGGAGGAACATGAAAAGGAACTGTTTATTTAACAAGCCAGGTGCCCGCAGGTACACAAAAAAAACCCCAAAACAAAACAAAACTTGAATAATATTAGACAGTAAACCTTCTCTACCGTGGAGAAAGATGGTGGATTTATCAGAGTCTCTCCCTTCTCTGGTATGTCACCTCTCCTGAAGGTTCGGCCCGGCTGGGCCGGGGAGTCCGGCAGCTCCTGGTGAGGATCCCGCCGACTGTCTCCCTGGAGATGGTCTGATTTTTTGGATAGGAAAAAAAACCACGCCGAACAGTCCAAAAAAAAAGAAAAAAAAAAAAAAAAAGAAAAACTGTAATCCCAGCGGGAAGGGGAAAGGGAAAAAAACCCCTCTGTCCTAACTCACAGCTGGACAGACTACTGGAAGGAAAGAAAAAAAAACTCACGCTTTATCTCAATGAGACAAAAAACAAACCATGCCAGGTTTTCTGTCTGCGAGCTCAAGGTTACAGGACCCACTCCTGGGCTTAAGCAGACAATAGGAAAGAGAAAAAAAACCCCAGAGCATAAAAACCACCCCAGGACATTATATTTATGAAAACCAGTCCTAAAAGGCATATCATTCTTCTTCTTGGCAATCTATCATAATCTCTCTCCAGACTCAGTTAGGCCAAAGTTGGCCAGAAGCACTGGATTAGCTTTCAAATATGGTTAGAAAATTTGCAAAATGTGTGAATCGATGCATCCAGGTAACCAAGGGCAACCGCCAAATCACAGCTGAAATGCAAAGAGTGGATTTATCGCGTTATCTCACCAACAGCGCTGGGCAGCAGAGACACACAGGAATATGGGCTCCGTTTGACTTAGTTCATCCTACCAAGCTGGAAGGTTCTCTGCCTGCCTCACTGGAACAAAAGGCTTCAGGCATGTCAGAGAGTGTGTTGTGTGTTATCTCTCCACAGGAATTCTTCCTCCCAAAACAGGCAACACCAGGCATAGCAAATGGAGTTTTCCCATAGCATTCCAAGATGTAAGGGCACCTTGAATGAAACTACTCTCTCCTCCTTGACAAATCTTTCCATTTCCACCCTTTCCTCCCAGCACAATGATTGACATTACTACATGGCTGAATACTGTAAGCCTTTCTGAGACAATCCTAAAACCATTGATCATGGGAAATATGACAAGACCGTATACTGAACAAAACTGGAGGTGAAGTACTGCATTTTGCCAGAAATCTCATTGAAACTAGAAGTCTCCCACTACTTTGAACATAAGATTAACTTCAGAGGAACTAGGTACTGTTGGGGAGAAAAGCTCAGAATATGCAGATTAATTCTTGGAGTAGCACTTCACTGGTCTTCTGAATGAGACAGAGGATGCACAACTCCTGGACAGGAGATTAAAAACTCACAAAACCAGCTGTTGTGTGCTAGATTAAAACTCCAAAATTGGGTATTTTCTCTCTGAAAGGGGACAACACTTAGTGACAAGGGGAGAGTAGAGCTAGCACACTTTCTAGTTATGCATCTGTCTAAGTGAGTTTTGTTCCCTGAACCCATTTCCATCCACAAGATCTTCTGATAATCAATTTCACTGTTCAGTATGGAAGGTATGGTAAGAATATGTGTTCATTTGCTTCCTTCTAATTCTGATATTATGAAAAATTCGAATCATCATTCTATATTCAACTTCTTTATGTCTCTCCTGACTATCATGTTTTCATAGAGTCATGTCTTTTATAAGTGGAGGAGGTTTGGTATGTACAGTGTGTCCTTGTTGGTTGAGAAAACGGTTCCTGCTTGTCACATTTTTCTGTTCCTTTCCTCAGTCAACCGTATTCATTAGGAGATTATGGGAATCAAAACTACATGTATGGCCATTCTCTATACTTTTCAAAAGGATGCCCAGGATCCTAGTCCCTGTTTGAAGAGCATCAACCTGATATTGCCTTAGATCTATCAATTATAACTCCAAAATCTCTTTCCTGAGTGGAAGAAGCTGCTTTACAGCTCATCATTAGGGACTTGTTGGAATTTCCCCTCCCCCCCCAATTACTTTTCTTTTCTAAAACAGAATTTATTCTGCTTTTTTATTGGTAATCTTTTTCATTATAAGAAATCCTCTGCAATGGTTTTCAATTAGCTTCTCTTTTTACCCTTCAGACCATTTTCTTCATATCCAATCACTTTCTAGATCACTTTTGTGTGCAGTAGAGTGAAGATACCTCAGCACAAATATCTATTTCTTTCCATTTTGAAAACTAATGCTTTATTCATGCCTTTTCTTTTGTCCTATGCTTTAGTCCATTATTAGTTCATGAGAATACTTTCCCTTTTTTTCCCATGTCAGTTAAAGTCTTTTGGAAAAGACTTTTAAAAGCCTTCTTCCCTCCAGATTGGTGTCATTAGCTGGATCATATTCATCTACACCCTTCTCAGTTTCCTCAAACAATGCCAACAGATTTGTGGGGCATAAATATCTTGCTTGACTCTCCCATAGTGTATTATTTTTCTTATATGCCTCCTAGTTTTATTCTTCAGTATTGTTTTAGCCAGTACATTATTCAGATTTTCGTCTACAGATTTTCACATGATGTCAGGCTTTCCTGGTAAGTGAATCTCTGGGACTCCGTGAGACCCTTAGAGTTAGCATTACAATCTTCTGACGTGAAGGCTGATGTGGGAAACTGCACATTGCTGTTAAAGTTCAGTATTAGGCTAAAACTCTTGGCTGAATCCTGAGAAATATTTCCTGTACTTTCTATCAACTTTGTTCTGAAACAAAGATTTGTTTGAGATACAACCTCTGATGTGCCCCTGTAAAAAAATATTCTTTCACAGTGAACAGACACAAAAAATTAAATTAGCCTCTCTGTTATGGCCTCATTTCCTCCAAGAACTTCTGATGTAACTCGTTTCAAAAAGATGCCTGGGCTTCGACTTCCTCTGCAAAACTAAAATATATTATTCTTCAATGAGAGGACTCAAGGCCTAGAATATACTGGGGGATTATCCTGTTATGGTCAGTACAAAGAACACACACGCACTCTTGGGTTGTACCTACATTTGGGACACTGTGCAGGAGAAGGGTGTATGGCATAAAATGGGAAAGATGGGAAGCTACATTCTATTCTTACCATGCTTTATACACACACAGGAGTAAATCTGGTGAAGCAGTTGAATAAAATCAGTATTGCAACTACATCCAGACACTCAGAGAAGAACACTCCATGAAGGAGAAAAGGTTTATCTTGAGCAAGAATCTGAGGAAACTCTTCTGCCATAAATGAAAGCCTTACAATAGAGTTCTGCAGCCTGTTGCATGAAGACTTTTTAATGAGATGTTTTTGTCAAACTGCTCTGATTGATCGAGTCAGATGGAATACAGCCATGGAATTGTAGCTGCTTCACTGGGATTTTCATCAGAAGGTATTTGGGTGGCACTAAAATAACTGTCACTCAGGGGTTGTGGCAATTGCACAGGATGCAGGAAATCCTCATGTTTATTTTTCACTGCCCTTAAAAATTGTGAGTGAGTCAGTCTTATTGAGTGATCCTTGATTCATGTATTTCTCTCTCCACACTTAAGTAAATAACCCTTGAAAGGGAGAGAGATGTTGAGATCTATAAATCATACATGTGGGTCTGGACAATATGAAAATGCAGCACTGAAGATGTTACTGAAGTGTGGCTTTTGAGAATGAAAAGCAGATATTCTGGAATGCTATGTAGCTTTTCACCATCAAACAAAATTTAATATGAATTATTTAATTTGATCACAATCCAAGTTTCTACTTCTTAAAAAGAATTGAAAATCACTTTACTTTTTACACATCAGCAATCCAGAAACACCACAGAAATTTTTCTCAGATGTATTCTCCCTCCTGAACACATCCTTCTGTATTCTACCTTTCATGGTAGGATGGTCTCAAACAAAACTTTAAATAGAGACAGTATACCAGAAGACTGGGCTAGTTCAGTAAACTTTCCAACCATACCTTTATCTGAATTTACATACCTGTCAAAAATCAAAGGATTTTACGAGCGCAGCGTGACGATGTTCCAGCCCAACCCTCCCAGTTAAACCTGCCCCCCTCTGGTCCTTTGCTGCCCTCTCGCTTCCCTGTCCTTCTCCCAGGCAGGCCATTTGCTGCTCTGCCAGAGCAATTCTACAAGCTGAGTTGAGACATCTTTTATTTTCCTGTCCAGTGAGGCTTTATTGTGCGGGGAGGGAAAAGATCAGAGGAAGGAAGAGGATTTTTTGTTTTGTTTTTTTTTTTGTGGAGGTTGTGGGATTTGGTTTAGTTCTAAAGTTTAAAATATGCAATTCTAGGATGACATTTCCAGATCTATTTTCCAAATTCCTCTTAGATTACTAGAGGCAAATTAATTAATTATTTCTTTATGCTAGTTCTATTCTGAGTACAAAAAATCCGAGTTGTGATGCTCCAGCTTTGCCTGTATTACTGCTTCTTTCCCACCCTGATGCAATAATAATGCAGCTGACAAAATATGGCATGTATCTGTGCCGAAAGATTTGACCTGAGTCTTGTCATCAGGCTCCTGCAGGCTTGATAGAATTGACTGTTTGGCTTTGACAGCCCTTTCCAGCAATTGTATCAATTAACCCTGGGGACTGAGGGTTCCTCACACCAGCACAACACTCAATTTCTCCCCCCTAGACAAGAACTTAATGGATTATCTGAAGGAGGTTTCTTCCCAAATCACCTACTAAAACCTCTGTTTAAGATGAAGAAGAATTGGGGGAGCCATGTGACATAGATCAAGAAACAAAAAGTAAAACATTTCTAATAATTCAAGAGCCCTTGATTGTCCAGATGCCAGCTAGCAAGTGAGAAGAGTAACATCTACCCACACATCTTTTATCCTGTGGTGCTTTCAGCAATCTTGAGGTGCTAAGAATAAGGGCAAAATGTTATTCTTTAATTTGAACCTGACTTCTTGGGGTGCTAAGAATAAGGGCAAAATGTTATTCTTTAATTTGAACCTGACTTCTTGGCAAATTAATCTCTGTCAGGTACACATCAAAACAGAGTAACTTTCCCTTGGATAATCTGAGCACTGCAGCATAAAATACCAGAGAAACAGTTGTGATCTGTGCAATGCAGACTCTAAAAAAGCAATGGAAACACCAAACCTGAAAACCAAACATACGAACTAAGGCAGCAAAGGAAGCTATGAACATTTTCACACTAAATCTTGCTTCTATCGAAAGCCTGAGTCAACATATCAAAGAAATCCCATTAGTACCAAAGCAAGAGTCTAGACACAGATCCGGCGAACTGCTACTGGATTTTTTTCCTCTGCTTCAGGGATTTTTCTTCCATCTACAAATCACCATGGATTTGTTTAACAGCAGGAACTGTTTGTTTAAAACCTCAGGTGTGCTTGATATTTTCTTTTTCCAAAGTCAGTTATAACCTCTATCTTTCTAAAGAAAAATTAATCTCAAGTGAAAAAAAAAAAAGCATTGGAGAGAGAAAAAGGTTGGTTTTTTCCCCTTTATCTCATTCACTTCTGTTTAATCAAAAAAGTAGAAAAGTTCTGAGAGCCTTCTCTTATGTTTACTTCTTACTTAAGGCTTGGCTTGAAAAGAAAATTGTTTTAAAATAGGCAAAAACTTTTGAGGAGAGTTGAGAGTTTGTGCCATAATCAACCATCTCACTTCTGTTTAAAGCACAAAGTGTTTTTCCCAGGCATTCAGCCAAAGATAGCTAGCTCTTATTAATAACATATTCGTACTCTGGGAGAAATCCAGCCTAAGGGTCTGAGCTGTAGAGGCACCGGTCACCTGCGCTCTCATCAACTTCAATGGGAAGTAGATGTCTCTGTAGATCAGAATTTACTGGAACAGAATTTCAGCCTCAGGATAAAATGAGACTTTTTAAAGAAATTTAATTTACAGAGAGAAATATGACTGCTTGGGGTGGTTGCAAGCTGCTATGTAAGGATCTCTCCAAAGGCCCAAGCCAGAGTTTGATGGAGTAATGGCAAGGGCATCTCCTATTGTGGCTCCAACTCATATAAATTGTTACTCTCTTTGATTTTAAAAAAAAAACCAAACCAAACAAACAAACAAGTAAACCCCAAAACAAAACACCCTCACAACTGGAAGTGATTGATTCCAAAAGATACGGGAAGAAATGAAAACTCCAGCAGACTGTCAGACATAACACAAATGGTATGACAGCTTTAGCACTAGGGAACAACCTAGGCTCCCCAGTTCCTTGAATGATCTTTATGTAGCAGTTACTGGTGTAAAAAAAAAAATACTTTTTTGAATGAAATATATAGAATTCATTCCAATAGTAAAATAAAATGGTAAATGAGCACATAAATACCTGTTCTTGAATCTATCAGGGAAAAGAAATTGAAGTGGACCTTTCTAAGGAAAGAAAGGCATAAGATGTCATGAAGCAAAAGGAACATAAGTTTCAGAAATCAAACAGCTAGTGAAGCAAAGCTCATTTCAATGTCAACACTTCGATTACTTTCTCAGCAGGCAGCTATTTTGGGGACGATAATGATGGGGCTCAACTGTGATTAGAAACCAAGTTAAAAAACAAGGCCGTACTTATAGGGCATGCTAAGGACTAGATTTTCAGAAGTCCTGGACATTCATTTGTTTCTCCCGTAATACTAATTGCCACATTACTTCTGATTTCTCATGAGGGGTATGGACATATTTTTCTCCACTATTTATTTATTGAGTTTTTTCTGTCATGTGCCAAGTTACACACCTTGACTACTGGCAAAATTAACATATGGTATCAGTTAAGAAAATTTTTTAGAAATATTTTTTTACATGGAGTTTTGAGACTGTTTTCAAAGACAGGAATGGCAAAATTATTTTTAGCATCAAGTGAAACAAAAGAAAACCTTGATATTTGATTGTTTTCTTTTCTCTGGGACAGGTGTCCCTCACAGCAGAGGTGTTGGAACTAGATGATCTTTAAGGCCCCTTCCAACCCAGGATGTTCTGTGATTCTATGATTCTTCAGAGCAGGTTGCTGCCCAGTGGGCTGAGGATCTTTGAAAAACAGTCTTCTTGTTATTGTAGTTATTTGCTTGGCCTGTCAAAGGTCCTAGCTAGCCAAATCCTCCTGAGTCTTGAAGGCACCAGATGCACTGATCTTCCTTCTCTTCTTTTCTTACTGCTGCTGCTGGTCTTAGGCAGATGCTGAGGTATAGCTTTCTATAGAATTACTGCATCGGCTCAGCAGCCTGAATCTGCTTTAGGATTCAGTAATTGTGTTAAATCTGCATTAATTTTAATAACAGGGGAAGGAAGGATGTATTTTGAAAGCCTTTAGAGGCGAGAGTTTAACACTGTGAGGATTACCAAGTTAGGGATGGTTGATTCAGGCAAACCAATTTATGGCTGATTTAATAGCCTTATATTTCTCCAACAACCATTTTACCCCTAGAGCAAGATGCAACTTCTTTCTTTTATTATTTTATTTTAGCCAGAGTTTATTGTCTTGGTCTATGGCTTCTGCTTCTGCTCTAAAACCAAGTTGAAGAACAGGCAATGCAAAAGTGGGGACTGACAAATCAGAGCACAAGGCCTGCTCACATGAAAATTTATTTGGGTCACATTTACTGAATATTTTCTGATCAGGGTTAGACATATTAGAAGAAACCACATAGAATCACAGAATTAGTAAGTTTGGTAAAGACCTCTAGGGTCATGTCTCAAATCCAATCTGTCTCTAAACCCCGAGCAGAGCTGTAGATGCGTGTTAGATGAGGCTGGCTCACCTACTGATGCGGAAGTTGGCTGCCTTGACAGTGGGGATAACTGAGTCCTGGCCAGTCTTTCTGCAGGAAACTATTTCATATATTTAAAGCAGAACAGTATTAAGCGAGTAATTAACTGCCTGTAGCCTGGTGGTTAGGGAAGGTAGGACTATGGGGTTATAAATGCTCAGGTGAGGGAGGGAAGAAACTTGTGGCTCTGTCTGGTTTTTGGTCCCTGATTCACTGTCACCAGTGTCCCAGGGGAGTCTTTGTGAGCATCTAGGCTGTCACTTTCTCCACTGATTTGTCCAGGACCTAATGTGAGAAGTCAGTTACTTACCAGGTCCTGTCTGTAATAACTCTCAAGCAGTACTGTGAGAAGCAAGGGAAATTGCGTTGTTCCCTGTTATCCTCTTCCAACAAACAGTAAATTCAGCCAGCATGACCAGCTCGCATTCATTATTGCAGTTTCAGAACACCTCCATTTCTATCATATTAAACCTTGTACCATGGTGCTAGGGTACCCTGATCGCTACACTTGATCTAAGGACATCAGTATGTCAAGGCCTGGTGGCAAGAAGCAAACAAAGCACAAAGATTTTTGCACAAATGAGCACCTAAATTTTTGTACATGTATAAGGGATGTAGCACACCAGCTATGCAGCAGTGCAGTCAGTATTCCACTAGGGAAGAGAGTCAACATGGACTAGTAAAGGTGAAATGAAAAGAGAAGATGAGAGAGAAGCAGGAGTTTTACATAAACTTCTCAGCCCAGGCCTGCTGTATAACTTCAGGCCACTCATTTCTGTTCTTTTCCTTCTTTCTTGGTCACTGAAGGATGTACAGTTCTAGGGATCCCAACCAATTTGTTGTGCAGTGCCTAGATATGGAAACCCAGTTGCATCTGGAGTGTCTCAGTCCTTAGTGCAAACACAGCAAAATAATCCTTCTGTTTGTCTGTTTCCTAATTCAAGTTCTAGCCCAAAGATTGTCTCCTCTGACTTTTTTTGCTCTGCTCTCTGCTCAGCTTGAAGCCTAAATCATTAATTTTGAGCCATGTAACTTCTTTCATTAGAGAGAAAGCTCTATCACCAGTGCCTGTAATTTCAGAAGGTCCTAAATGTAATCATCTCCAGTAATTAGATCTAAGGACAGAACACTTGGGAATCTGCAATTCATGAAACTTTCAATATGTTACAAATCATAATTTACCCAGTTTTTAAAATGATGACATTATCGAATGTATATGAATTAATTTAAAGGCCTCACTGGGCCTTTAATTTAAGAAGAGCAACAAAATAATCCATGGCTCACCAGGTACCATATCACAGGCCCTTGCTAAGGGACACAGGGAATTCCATAGCAATGTAGGGAAGGGTAATGACAGGAAAGCAAAAGCATTTGAACACAATAATTAGCAGAATTTTCTTATAGATGGTGCCTTTAAATCAGTTAACTCCAGCCTCCAAGGTGCAAGCTCTACGTGCTTAATGTGGTCTGGGCACTTCTACAGGTACCACATCCTGTGGAGTCACCGGTGGGTAACAAGGCACATCTTTGGGGACAATCAGTGTAATGTTGCTCTTCTCTATCAATTCACCTCTTTTTGTGAAACTTTTGCAATGCAATTCCTTTGTTGAGTTTGGTTGAGCTTAGACAGCAGGTTCCAAAAGTAAGGAGGGCAGCAGGATCAGATGTGTATGCATTATGCATGAGGTGTCATTGCAAAAGTTTCAATTTTTACAAACTGGATAGTAATAATGAGAGAAAAAGAGAGCAAACAATAGGAAAAGTTTGAAGATGTCTTCTGGAAAGCATATCACTGAGGCCTTTGTATCTAGGGGTTTATGCTCAGTAAGTATCGCTTAAGCTCCATGATGGTTCTCTGAGTCTGCAGACTTAAGTTTTTTGGATTTTTTTTTTATACTACATGATCAGGTGCCTGGAGGTTATACTCTAATTCTATAAACTATGGGAAGAAGGCAGACTTTTGTGTAGATACTGTGAATTCCTTGTCTTTCCAGTTCTTGACATAGGAAACAATTATTTTTAAGGATTTGTCTTGGCAGGATACAAGGGTTTATAACTACCAACAATATAAAAATGGTTTTACTCTACGCTAACAATATTAACAGAGTATGTGAATAAGAACAATGTGCTTAAACACATTTTTATTTCATATACATACATATTTCAGAAAACAACCTATGTTGTCTTTCAAATAGTTCAAAGGAAAACATACTAAACAGTAAAATTCCTGTTACTGAAGTTCTAAAGGAAGTTAGAGAATCGAAATAAATATTGGTGTGAGTTACAGTGCTAAATCAATTTTTCCAATAATAGTTTTTTATTTTTCCCTATCTTCCTGCAAGGTACATAACTTGAGGTATTTTCTTCAATTCCATTTGTTCATTAAGTTTAGGTCAATGTTTAATACAATAAAAGTCAAGAAATCCTGTGAGAAATGGAGAGAGAGCAAAGCTGGGTTTTTGATTTTAGGGGGTTGTTTTTTTCTCCACTAATAATAAAGAGCACTGGAAGGATGAGATCTATTAACTTAAAATGTGGAACAACATAGGAACCAATTTTTTTTTATAAACCTTGTGATAGTTGATACTGCCTTTATTGAAGAAGTTTACCGTGAACAAAAATGTATCTAGAGAAACTTAATTATAAATAAACAAGAATGTAATCATAAATAATAAAGGGAAAAGTAATACTGATCTGTAATTTTAACTAAATTTCAGATTCACTGTGAAGAGATCTAAACACAAGCCTAAGAAATACTTTGTTCACTTTTCCAAAACAATGACAATGTAAAAACTAAAAACATTGGTAGTGTATGCTTTGGCTTTGCAAAACACAAGAACAAGGTAAAGTATCAAGACTTGTTTATACAAAAGATGGTGCATTTAAATGTTTCATGTTATTTTGTGCCTGTCCATGTGTATGTACATGCAAAAATGTTTCATCTCTTTTTAAGCAAAAAAGCACAAATATAGAAATATCTTTTGAGCAATGATAAACATTCTTTTTGCCTAGGCTACTGAAATTATGGTGAAAATAGGGCCTCAAAATTCATTTAAAAATGTCTCTTATGTCCTGTAATTACAAGCACAAAACACTGCACTTTGAATAGAAAATTATTTTTTCCTCAGAATGAGCCCATATGCACAGGTCTTGAAAGGAATCCTCCTCAGTCTCCAAAGGTTTCACTACGCAACTTTTAATTTTATTTAACTGTTATGATTAAGATGGTAATAACACTTTTCTGAAGTTTATATTGCCAAAGCCTCCACTAGAGATGCAACAGTCATGTAAAAATAGAAAAATTATTAAAAGTGGTGGAACTTGTAGACACCTCATATCCCAAAAGGCAACCTCTACTTCTGTCTAAGGTGAAATATGTGCATCAAAATCTCTGCAAAGCTTGCAGGGCAAAAAAAAATCAATCTTTTCAAAAAGAGCTTTTCAGAGTTTTTTTAAACAAAACCAGTCTTCTTTCCAACATTCTGACACAAGCTTCATTATGGATACCTTTAATTAGGATATTTTACATTAAATTAAGTATTTTTTTTCTATTTGTCATGGTTTAACTCCAGATGTAATCTCAGCCCCATGCAGTCACTTTTTCACTCACTGATGGGATGGTGAGGAGAACTGGAAGAGTAAAAGTGATAAAATTCATGGGTTGAGATAAAGACAGTTTAATCAGTAAAGCAAAAGCAGCACACACAAGCAAAGCAAGACAAGGAACTCATTCCCCCCTTCGCATGGGCAGGGAGGTGTTCAGCCATCCCTGTCCAAGCAGGGCTCCATCACACGTGATGGTGACTACGGGATCCAAACACCATTGCTCCAGACTTATTTCTCACCACTCTTCCTTATTCCTCCCCCAGCTTTACAGCCTGACCTTGATGCTGTGTAGTGTGGTATGGGGTCAGGCAGGATCAGCCGGTCTGGCTGTGTCCCCTCCCAATTCCTTGGGAACTCCCAGCCTCCCAGCTGGTGAGGTGGGATGAGGACCAGAAAACATCTTGTCTCTGCTCAGCTACAGTGGAAACCCCCCTGAATTATCAACACTGTTTTCAGCACAAATCCAAAACCCCTATGGTGAAGCAAATTAACTCCAACCCAGCCAAAACCAGCACAGCATTAGATTTATATTTTGCTTAATAATGAGACAAATCATAAGCTAAAGGGGAGTTCCTAGAACATAAACCAGGAGCAGCAAAAATCTTATTTAAAAGATGTTTTCTAAACTTATGACTTCTAGAGTTTAAATCACCCCTCGGTCTACAGAGGTTGTTGTTGGTTTTTTTTCGTATTACAGGTAATAAGCAAAACTTAAACCAAAAAACCATTGTTATTTATTTCCCAGCATGCAAACTATGATTTACAGAAGTGCAAGGAAAGCACTGAAGATCCTAAACTCTAAATGACAGAAGGGGTTTTTAAGTTTTCATGAACACAAAGCAGAAAAAATAATGTTATAACATATCAATATTTGTGAAAAACTAAATCCTTTAAAAACAATTAATGAAGACACAATTGTAACAACTTGTGCAAAACTCTGTAATACTTCTACAATAACTACTTACCAGAACTAAAGAGGCATCAGAAAAGTGAAAAAAAAAAATGAACAGGAATACATCTTGAGTATATGACAAGTGGCATAAAGAAAACAGAAGAAATAAAAATGAAAAGATGAAAGCTAACCTACTTTAAAAATAGTTACGGAAGCTTGCTTTTATTTTTTTTTAAGAGTTGTTTAAACTGCTTATTTATAATTGAGCCTTTCAAATACACATGACTTGTTAGAGTAATATGTACTTCAACTTTGTCTCTCCCTTTCTGTCTTCAGACTGACTGCTATTTGAAGGCCTTACTTCATATGGCTGGACTAATGATATTGCACAAATTGCCACCTTTTGAAGGCTGTGATTTCAACCTGCCTGAACAACTGCCACTTTAGCACCACAATAAAAAATAGCTTTCAGATAACAACTCTCTTCCTTTCAGGAGGAGTAATGAAACAAAGCAAAATAAAAAGGCACCACCGTCCCTTTTCTCAGAGGAGTCATGCTTTGGGGACATCTCCCCTCTCACCTTCCAGAGTTTCAGAGCTGCAGCATCGCCGTGAGCCCTGCAGCACACAGCTGCTGCGGCACTGCTGCCCCCCGGGACACCCTGTCCTCCGCTGGCCTCTGCAGATACTGTGTCACCAAAGCCAGCCTCGCTATTGCGTGGGCTTTTCCAACACCCACACCCATTCCCCAGTTGCACTGGGGCTCCCCTTCTGCTCCCCTCGCCCTGCTGAGCTTCCCAGGGTCCCACAGAGCTTCCTCCTCACTGGAGGCAGGGGACACGTCTGTCAATAAAATGGTCCCTGCATGAGAACACGTGAAGGGATTGGATGTTTTAGGTGATTGCCTGGTGTGCAGGGTTGCATGCCTACACTGGGGTGAGTATGTGCATATCCAAGACTCGCCTTATCCATATATTAGGCTGAAAGTGTTTGTCTTCAGTACTCTTAGACGTCCAGATGGTGTCCGCCTAGCTGCAAGGTTTTATGTTGTAATTACCCGGTCAGACAACCAATTTTAACTTGGCAAAAGATCCTACATTTGAGTTCTTGTTGTTCATACAAGGGCCACTCTTAAAAAATACTCCTCAAAATTTCCGTCCCCCTAATCTCATGGAGCAGATGTTTAATTAAGTATTTTTGACTAATAGCCAGCTATCTTCAGCATGGATGTCCACTTTCAGTGGCTTGAGTCTGGTCTGATGGAGATGGTCAGTTTAAGTTATTCCTCGCCAGAACCATTTTTATTTCAACTACTGAGTTCCCTTTTATTTTCCATTCAACTGCTTCCTAGTACAATTACATTAATTCTTCATAAAACTAAGCTAAAATAGCGAAGACTGTTTTATGCACAACAGCTCTTATTTAGCTAATGCAAAGATCTCATCATGCAGACAAGACTCAGAGGAAGGGAAAGTCTTGGATGGAATGAAGATTTTGATCCTCATCCAGATACAGTTTCCTCAGTACTGTCGACTACTAGGGGAAGAGCAGAGTAGGGAAACTTGGAGCTGCATTTTTATGCTGAGTTTTTCCTGTGAATAAACAGGATTTCAATCTCCAGGACCTTACATGTTATAGTAGAATTATACAACTTCTCATTAAAAATATTGTCAGAAGCTGCCTTCAGATGGCTGATTTTCATTATACTCTCTCCTTCTAGTTCAGACTTCACTGAAGCAAACACAAAATATTTCTTACCTCTCTACTATTTAACCATTTGGACTACAACATATTGCAATCTGACTCTATGACATTAATGGTCAGGTGTCAGTTCTGCAAGGGTCCTAAAGTCAGAAACGATGTATCACTTAATATACCTACAAATCTGAGGAAAAAGAGACAGAAGTCCAATGAGGAATCCTTTAGAAAAATAAATGAGGGTATTTACTTCTTTGCTCCGTAGGCTAGGATGAGCTGCAGTTTGTTCTTAAGAAAGTGCTCTGAGGCTTTGCCCTTGCCACACAGCAGTATCTTGATCTGTGTGCTATGTAACAAGGGGTGGGATAGGCAGAGCTCCTACAAAGGGAGTCCTGGATGCTGAAGATCTCAGATTTTGTACCAAAGTTTCACCGGGGAACACATTAAAATGTCAGAACCGTAAATTGGCTTGTCTCTGCTCTTTATCAGAGATACAGCAGGGCCTTCCCAAGGCCCTTATTTTCTTCTGCCTTGCTCTGGCCACAAGCAGCTGCTGCTCAACAGCAATGCTCACAGGCTTTTGAACTCAAAGGTAAGTCTAGCGTTCAAGTTGTTCTTCTAGAATTAGCAGTGGGGTGTACTGTCTGCTCACCCCATGTCAGGGTTTAAGCTACAAAAGACATAAAATTACTGGGTTTAGGCAGGGCAAAGATTCAATTCTTTATTCCGAGGTAACGAGATGATAATTTGAAAGGAAGTGCTTAATGATTATTAGTCAGATAAGGAGAAAAGTCTACCTTACCTCCTTAGGAATTTTCCTGGAAACTGTCTAGCAATATGGAATTTCATTTTATTAGTGCAACCTATGAAAAAATTTGACTTCTTCATATCCTTTAAAACCTAAGTCTTGTATTTTGAGGTTTCAGAGAATTAAAACATTATTTAGCAGGTGAACATCTGACTGGAAGATATGAGGCGGTTTCAAGAGAAATATTTTTGAAGACTAGACAGGAGTCAATAGTTTTTAATAGCAACAACCCAGCAGCCAGAAGAATTTAGCACCTGCATCCTCCTGTGGAGGAATTAAGTATCTGGGTTTGCACAAATAACAGGCGCTCATGAAGGTACTTAACAATGAAACATTAGTATCCAGCAGATTTTCAATGCTCTCCTGAGTACTGATATTGCAGTGCTACCATTTCAGTGGAAAAAAAAACAACAACAAAACCAAACCCAATCTGAAAATTATACCTAGCCCAAAAATTTCAGATACAGTGCCAAATACATTGTGAAATCCAGCCCTAGTCATGAGTAGGGCACAGTGGATGTTAAAGATCTACTGTGGCAGAAGGTTAGTGCAGCTGGGGCTGTTCTGGAACATCTGTAAAGCAAAATTCAGAAAAGATTATACTGGTATGTCATCTAATGCAGCTTAAAAATAAATAACTACATAAATAAATAACCTTTTGAGCGCCAAGCCCTTGCTTAGATCCTGAACAAAAGTATTAGCATTTCTTGCACATTTCTGTCCTAACACTCCTTCAGCAGTCATTTCTTAACAGACCATTCTGTCCTCTTTTTTTTTTTGTATCAAAGAAGTATAAAGTAGAAAAATGCAACTATATTGAACTTCAGAACTGTGCATCGGCCATGCAAAAACATAAGTAAGTGTCTCAACTAGTAAACCACGGAGCACTCTGCTGACAGAGCAGGCTCGCAGAGGAGCGCTAAGGCAGGGTACTGCGTGATGCCGCGGCGTGGGCAGCCACAGACGGGCACGGTCCGCCCGTCCCGACTGAACGCTGCTCAGCCGCCCTTGCCCGCGCCCGGGGCCGCTCCGCCACCGGCTCCGCAGGTGTGCGCGGCGGTGCCCGTCCCCG